>CAUYQU010019159.1:0-38293 GCA_963574635.1 Cheracebus regulus | reverse complement strand
GTGGGGCTCCTCCACTGGGAATGTCCTGGTCCGTGGGCAGCGAAAATTTATTGGTAAGTGTGGCGTCCACTGGCTCTTTGCGCTTTTACTGGGAGCTGCAATCCTGAGCTGCTAGTGATCGGCCATCTTGGATCTGTCTCTCAAGTTTTATAGTACATTTTAACGAACATATTAAAAAATGCTCATTGTCACTGGTCATTAGAGAAATGCAGATCAAAACCACACTGAGATACCATCTCACGCCAGTTAGAATGGCTATCATTAAAAAATCTGGAGACAACAGATGCTGGAGAGGATGTGGAGAAATAGGAACACTTTACACTGTTGGTGAGAGTGTAAATTGGTTCAACCATTGTGGAAGACAGTGTGGTGATTTCTCCAGGATCTAGAAATAGAAATTCCGTTTGACCCAGCAATCCCATTGCTCAGTATATACCCAAAGAACTATAAATCGTTCTACTGTAAAGACACATGCACACGTATGTTCACTGCAGCCCTGTGTACAATAGCAAAGACCTGGAACTAACCCAAATGCTCATCAATGATAGACTGGACAAAGAAAATGTGGCACATGTACACCATGGAATACTATGCAGCCATAAAAAATGATGAGTTCATGTCCTTTGTAGGGACTTGGATGAATCTGGAAACCGTCATTCTCAGCAAACAAGAACAGAAAGCCAAACACCCCATGTTCTCACTCATAGGCGGGTGTTGAACAGTGAGAACACATGGACACAGGGAGAGGAGCATCACATACTGGGGGAAGTTGAGGGAAGCTTGGGGAGAGACTGCAACGGGGTGGGGAGAGTGGGGAGGGATAACATGGGGAGAAATGCCAGATATAGTATTCACCTAAAGTTAAAAAAAAAAAATTAACATAATCCACTTGTGTCTCTAATCCATTTGAGTTAATTTTTCTGTAATGATTTTTGTCTAGATTCTTTTATTTAATGGCCGTCTAATTGTTCCAGCACCATTTGCCAAAAAGGATTATTTTTTTCTCCACTGAACTGTCTTTGTGGCATTGTCAAAAATCAGTTGACTGTATTTCTACAAGTCTATTTCAGGGCTTTCTGTTTTGTTCCATTGATCTCTATATTTATTCTTTCACCAGTACCATAGTGTCTTAATTAATGTAGCTGTTAGTAAGTCTTAAAATAGAGTAGTGTAAGCTCTTCAGCTTTGTTCTTCAGTATCATGTTTGCTATTCTAGGTTTTTTGTCTTTCCATGTAAATTTTAGAATTAGTTTGCCAACATCTACAAAATAGTTGGCTGGGATTTTTATTGAGATTGCATTGAATCTACAGATCAAGCTGGGAAGAACTGACCTCTGAGCAACATTAAGTCTTTGTGTGACCCAGAAGATCTCTCCATGTATTTAGGTCTTGTTTGATTACTTTCATCAATGTCTTGTAGTTTTCTGCATAAAATCCTGGATGTATTTTGTGAGATTTATACCTAAGTGCTTGATTCTTTTGGTGCTACTATAAATGGTATTTTTTTTTCATGACGTTTGTATATTGACCTTGTGTTCTGAGACTTTGCTATACTAGCTTTACTTGCTTTTTAATTCCAGGAGTTGTTTTTGTAGATTTTTTGGAGTCTTTTCCCATAGCCAATTATGTCATTTGTGAAAAAAGTACAGGTTTTTTGTTCTTTCCCATCTGTTTACCTTTCTATTTCGTTTTCTAATCTTATTTTGTTAGGCAGAACTTCCTGTACGATGTTGAAAGGGAATGGGAACCTCCTTGCCTTCTTCCCAATGTCAGGGGGAAAAACATTTAGTCTTGCTCTGTTAAGTTTGTTGTGAATCATAACATTTATTTACTTTTTTAGAATAAGGAAGTTCTTCTAGTCCTAGTGTTTTGAGAGTTTTTTTTTTTATCATGAATGAGTGCTAGATTTTGTTGAATGTTTTTATTCTTTGAAACAAAATGCTGAATGTTTCAGCATCTATCGATATAAGCATATGGTTTTTCTTATTCAATGTGTTAATATGATGAATTACTTGGATTGATTTATGAATGTTGGATGAGCCTCACATTCTAGGAATGAATCTCACTTGGTGTGATGTATTATCCTTTTTATATGTTCATGCATTCAATTTGCTAAATTTTTTTAAGGATGTGTATATCTATGTTTATAAAAGATACTGGTTCCTAGTTTTCCCTTCTTGTAATGTCTTTCTCCAGTTTTGGTATCAGAGTAATGCTAGATTAATAAAAAGAGTTAGAAACCATCCCTTCTGCCTCTATTTTCTGGAAGAAATTGGAGAATTGACATCACCTCTTTCTTAAATATAATATCTGGTGGAATTCACCACTAAAATGATCTGGGACTGATAAATTCTTTCTTGAAAGGTTTTAAAGTATTGATTGAATTTCTTTAGGAAATATAGTTCTGTTCCAGTTATTTATTTATCCTTGTGTGAGTTTTGGTGACATATGTCTTTCAAGAAATTGGTTCCTTTCATCTAAGCTATCAAATTTGGGGACATAGTTATTTGTAGTTTTATGTTATTATTCTTTTAATGTCCAAGGGATCAATAATGATGAAACTTTTTCATTTCTGACACTGGTAATTTGTGTCTTCTCTTTTTTCTTGTTTAACCTTGCTAGGAGTTTATTAAATTGATTGATATTTTTAAAGAACCAGATTTTTTTTTGTCTCATTAGTCTTCTCTATTATTTTTTTATTTTCAATTTCATTGATTTCTAATTTTTATTCTTTCATTCATTTGGGCTTATTTTGCCCTTCTTCCTTTACTTTCCAAAGATGGAAGTCAAGATTATTGATTTTGGAGCTTTCTTCTTTTAAATATCTTCATTTAAGGCTGTACATTTCTTGTTAAGCACTGCTGTAGTGCATCCCACAAATTTTGATAAATTGTTTTTTCATTTTTGTTAGTTTAAAATATTTAAAACTTCCATTGAAACCTCTTTCTTGACAGATAGGTTACTTAGAAGTGTTGCTTATCTTTCAACTATTTGGGAATCTTCCAGTTATCTTTCTGCTTTGGCTGCTAGATTAATTGTACTGAAATCTGAGAGCATACTTTGTATCCCTTATGTTATTTTAAATATGTTAAGGCATGTTTTATGGCCCCAATTGTGGTTTGTTCTGCTATGTGTTCCATGTGAGCTGGAGAAGAATGTGTGTTCTGCTGATGGAGTACTCTGTAAATGTCAATTGGATCAAGTTGGTTGCTAGTGCTATTCAGGTCATCAACATCTCTACTGATTTCACGCCTGCTTGATCTATCAATTACTGATAGAGGAATGTTAAAGACTCCAATTATAATGGCACATTTGGCTATTTCCCTCTTCAGTGTTAACAGTTTTTGCCTTATTTTTAAGCTCTTTGTTACATATAAATAGATTGTTATCTGTTTTCAAAAATTGATCCCTTTGTCATTATCCAGTGCCTCTCTTTGTTCTTGATTAATGTTCATGCTCTGAAGTCTAACAGAGCTACTCCAGCTTTCCTTTGATTGGTGTCAGTTTGGTCTATTTTTCTCTGTCTCTTAACTTCTATTCTAGCTGGGTCTTTAAAATGGGTTTCTTATAAACAGCATATAGTTGTGTCTTGTTTTTAATCTAGACTGGCAGTCTTATTTTTTTAAATTGGTGTAGTTAGACTACTCACATGTAAAATGGTGACTGACATATTTGTTTTCTATTTGTTGCATTCATTTGTCATTTCTCCCTCCCCTTTCTGCCTTTTCTCGTTTTGAAATTATATTTCTTGTACACATTTTTTTGTCATTGTCCTAGAGTTTTCAATGTACATTTTTAACTAATCTAAATTCACCTGAAAACACAGTTTACTACTTTATGTGTGTGGTAGAAGTAACTGATACCAGCATTCTCCATTCCTCTTTCCTATTCTTTGTGATGTCGCTGTTATTCATATCACTCATCCATACGCTATAATCCAATATATGTAACCCAATACATGGTTACCATTATTGCTTATGGAAAAAGTTATCTGTTAGATTCATTAAGAATAAGAAAAAGATTTTATTTTACTTTTACTTATTGCTTCTATGATGATCTTCCTTTCTCTGTGTAGATACAAGTTTCTGACCTATACCATTTTCTTTCTGCACGAAGAGCTTCTTTGAAACATTTCTAAGTGTGCTAGTCTATGGATGACAAATTCCCTCAGTGTTTTCATTTGTTTCGAAATCTCAGAGAAAGTATTTATTTTTAAATTTTAATGGATAATTTCTCTAGATATAGAATTCTTGTTGGTTTTAATTTTTAATATATTTTACATTCGTAGAGACAGAGTCTCACTCTGTTACCCAAGATGGGGTGCAGTAGAAGCTGACTATAGCCTTGAACTCGTTGGCTCAGGGGATCCTCCTACCTCAGCCACCCAAGTAGCTGGGACTGCAGGTGCGTGCCACAATGCCTGGTTAATTTTCTGTTTCTATTTTTTGTAAAGACATGGTCTCACTATGTTTCCCAGGCTGTTCTAAAATTCCTGGCCTCAAGTCACCCTCCCATCTTAGCCTCCCAAGGAGCTGCCATGCTCTGCCTTGTTTGTTTTTTAATTTCAACATGAAGTATTTTAGGCCACACTCTTCTTGCTGGCATGGTTTCTGATGAGACACTCACTGTAATGTTCACCATTGTTCCCCTATAGATCAGATGTTTTAATCCTTTGTCTTCTTTCAAGAGTTGTTTTTTTTTTTGTCTCTGATTTTCTGCAGTTTTAATACACTGTGCCTGGGGGTATGTGTTTGATATTTATCATGTTTAGTGTTTGCCAAGCTTTCTGCATGTATGCTTTTCATCTCTCATTAATTCTGAAAAGACTTTCCCCATTATTACTTCAAATATTTCTCTCCTCTATATTTTCTTCTTTTTGTAGTATTCCAGTCACACATATGATACATCTTTGTTTTTATTTCTGATTGAGACAGGGTCTCACTCTGTGACCCAGGCTGGAGTACAGTGACATGATCATCGCTCCCTGCAGCCTTGAACTCCTGAGCTCAAGTGATCCTCCCTGCTCAGCCTCTTGAGTGGTTGGAATGACAGGCACACACCACCGTGCCTGGCTAATTTTTTTGTTTTGATTTTTTGTTGAGATGATGTCTCACTATGTTGCCCAGGCTGGTTTTGAACTCCTGGCCTCAAGTAATCTACCTGCCTCAGCCTGCCAAAGTGCTGGGATTGCAGACATGAGCCACTACACCTGGCCTCCGTTGGATCCTTGAGATGACCCCATAGTTCCTGTGTGTTCTATTCTCTACTCAAGTCTTTTTTCTTTAGATTTCATTCTGAAAGGTTTACTTTCTTTTTTTTCCCCTTTTTTATTATTTTCTTTGAGATGGAGTTTCGCTCTTGCTGGCCAGGCTGGAGTGTAATGGCATGATCTGGGCTCACCACAACCTCCGCCTCCCAGGTTCAAGCAATTCTCCTGCCTCAGCCTCCCTAGTAGCTGGGATTACAGGGCTGAGCCACCGCACCCGGCTAATTTTGTATTTTTAGTAGCAATTGGGTTTCTCTATGTTAGCCAGGCTGGTCTTGAACTCCTGATCTCAGGTGATCTGCCTGCCTCAGCCTCCCAAAGTGCTGGGATTACAGGTATGAGCCACCATACCCAGCCTCTGAAAGGCTTCTGTTGCACTGTCCAGTTGCTTAGACCCCGTCCAGGTTGTGAGTCACTGATGAGCCCTTTGGAGGCATTCTTTTTACTGAGTTTTTCATCTAGCATTTTCTTTTGATTGGCAGTAAGAGTTTCTATCTCTCTGTTTACATTACCCATCTGTTTTTGCATGTTGTCTACTTTTTCCCATTAGATCCTTTAACATGATAATCATCGTCATTTTAAGTTCCCCGTCTGATCATTCTAATACCTGTGTCACGTCTGAGTTTTGCTCTAATGATTGCTTTGCCTTTGCCAACCATGTTTTTTTCTAGCCTCTGAACCCTCTGCTGTGCTCCTGTAGAGAACTGGTTTATCAGCCCAAACCTGCTTGAAACCTTTGGCCTGTATTCTAGGAAGGGGGTCCAAGACTCCGGGCCAGGCAGACCACTGACATGCTTTATTTTGTTCTGTTTTCTAGTAAGTCTGAAAATAAGCAAACACATTTGAAAAACTCCAGTTCCCTTCTGCTTCCAGGAGAATGAGTTTGATGTCATTGCTTCTGTCTCCAGCAAATTCAAAGGGAATTGTTGCCGGCTTGGCAAATGTGCAGACGGTGCTAGCTGGGTGTCTCAGTGTAACCTGTGTTACACTGAGAAGCAAACATATCGTCCCAAATCCATCACCTCATTTCACGGCAGTTACCCGCATCAGACCTGTCCAATCTGTGTGGCTTGGCTCACATGAAAAACCAATTAGAAGCCTGGCAACCTTGGGGTCACTGCCTTGCTTCTAGCCCTGTCACCATGATGAGTTTGCATATTAAACTTGTAATTCCTGCCAGAGCAGTTGTAATTTGCTACAGCCATCAGCATGCAGGTAACAAGGGGGAGAAATGACTTTCCGCAGGGCACTGGGGCCAAAGACTCACCAGAAGTTGTCAATACAAAGGGCAGAAGGATGGCACAGGTCACCCCCTGGCGGTCCACCCACTGACTTATTCAAGGTAACTCAGTAAGTGGTGAGTTGGGCTTTGATCCAGAGCCCTGCACTTTCACCCACTGGGAAGGGAGGAGTTAGGGCTGAGGCTTCCTTCTCTAGCTGCCCTGAGGCAGGGAGGAAGTCCACAGTGCAGGTCCCTCTGACCATCACCTCTCACCTGCCTCACGCTTTGTTCCAGCTGCAGTGTTGAGCCGGGAAAATCACACCCCATCTGCAGCTGCTTAATCAGCCCTGAAAGGGTCACTGCAGGAGAAACAGTCTTCAAACTGAAGCTCCTAAGCCTGATCCCTAAACATGAATATCCAAAACATGCTCCTGTGTACAAGAGATGCTAAAAATATTCTTAATTTTAAAATACTAGCCAGGCACAGTGGCTCAAGCCTGTAATCCCAGTGCCTTGGGAGGCCGAGGCAGGTGGATCATGAAGTCAAAGCTCAAGACCATCCTGGCTAACATGGTGAAACTCCATCTCTACTAAAAAATACAAAAAAAAAAAAAAATTAGCCGGGGGGAATGGCACCTGCCTGTAGTCCCAGCTACTCAGGAGGCTGAGGCAGGGAGTCTCTTGAACCCAGGAGGTGGAGGTTGCAGTGAGCCGAGATTGCACCACTGCACTCCAGCCTGGCAACAGAGTGAGACTCCATCTCAAAAAAAAAAAAAAGAAAGAAAATATTGGGGGCTCAGTACAAGCCAGCCACCATGCTGCTCCTGTACATACATTTCTCTAATGCCCGCCCCCTCTTCCCAACCTGGCTCCTAGCTCCTTGAGGGCAGGGACCATCCGTGTTCCATTCACTGTTGTTCCTCTGGTCCCTCCCTCCCTCATTCTGTGAGGAGTTATCAGAGAGCAGAAGAAGAGAGACACAGAGCATCAGGTATTCCCAGGCCCATGTTCATAAATGACCATGTTGGGAAGAGAATTCCAGGAGCCAGGATGTGGGGGTTTGGGATTCCTTGGTTTTCGCCTTCCTTCCTCCACCCCAGGGTATCCTGACTGCAGCAAATCCCAAAGCCTCCCTTAGCTTCAGCGTCCTCATCATCAAAGCTGGCCCCATGACCCCCTGATATGGTTTGGATCTGTGTCCCCACCCAAATATCGTGTTGACTTGTAATCCCTAATGTTGGAGGTGGGGCCTGGCAGGAGGTGATGGGATCATCGGGGGGGTTTCTCATGAATGGTTAGCACCATCCTCCTGGTGCTGTCCTTGTGATACCGAGTGAGTTCTCCCAAGATCTGGTGGTTATAAGTGTGTGGCACCTCCCGCCTCTCTCTATTGCCCCTTCTCCCAGCATATGAGCCACCTCACTCCCGCTTCACCTTCTGCCACGGTTGGAAGCCTCCTGAGGCCTCCCCAGGAGCAGGTGCTGCCATGCTTCCTGTATAGCCTGCAGAACCGTGAGCCAATTAAACCTCTTTTCTGCATACATGACCAGCCTCAGGTATTTTCTTTATAGCAGTGCAGCAATGGACGAATCCCTGCCTGATTGTAGAGGGGCTGGCATGAGATCCTTCTGCAGTAGCTTCAGAAGCAGTTGGCGCATGGCAGCTCTTGCTCGCTGATCACGGGTAGGTTGGAGGGTGCAGGGAAGTGCAGTCCCTGCGGAAGGCGGAAGGACAGAGTGTGGGCTTTGAATTTCTCGTGCCACTGCTCTCCACCTGACCTGGGGAAAATCATTTATCCTCTCTGCCTCAGTTTCCCTATCTTCAAAGCAGAAAGTATACCCTTTCTGGGTTACAGGACATGCTGTGAGCCAGGCTGTGCATTTCATAAATGATTCTTTGGACGTGTAGTGACACTGAGCTCATGGGGCATCCTGAGAACCAGAAGTAACATCAGGCAAGGGCAGATCACAGGCACAGAAAGCCCAGGACATGACGGTTCTTGTGTGGCCATCCTGGGGACTGCTGGGGGAGACCTGGGCCATCCTTCCGCCCTTTGTGTTGACAACTTCTGGTGAGTCTTTGGCCCCAGTGCCCTGCAGAACATTACTTCTGTCGCCTCCTACCTGCGTGATGATGCTGCAGCAAATTACAGACTCTCTGGCAGGAATGACAAGCCTAATAAGCAAACTCATCATGGTGGCAGGGCTGGAAGCAAGGCAGTGACCCCAAGGTTGCCAGGCCTCTAACTGGTTTTCATGTGAGCCAAGCCACACAGATAGGACGTGCCCCCATGCCAACTCCCACCACCTGGGGAAAGAGTGTCCCAGAGAGACGTGCCCCCATCCCAATTCCCACCACCTGGGGAAAGAGTGTCCCAGAGAGACATGCCCCCATGCCAACTCCCACCACCTGGGGAAAGAGTGTCCCAGAGAGATGTGTCCCCATCCCAACTCCCACCACCTGGGGAAAGAGTGTCCCAGAGAGACGTGCCCCCATGCCAACTCCCACCACCTGGGGAAAGAGTGTCCCAGAGAGACGTGCCCCCATGCCAACTCCCAGCACCTGGGAATGTGACCTTCTTTGGGAAAAGGGTCTTTGCAAGATGTGATTCAGTTAAAGATTTGGGCCAGATTATTCCTGGATATTCTAGATGGGCTCTAAACCCAGTGACAAGTGACCTCAGAAGAGAAGGGAGAGTGGTGGAGACACACAGAGAAGTGGAGGAGGCCCTGTGAAGGGGAGGCAGGGACTGGAGTGCCGTGGTCAGAGGCCGACGAGGCCCCCAGGTACCGGAAGCTGGAAGGGTCCCTCCTAGAGCCTTGGGAGGGGGCACAGCTGAACTGATGCCCCGGTCTCAGAATTGTGAAGGAATCAATCCGTGCTGTTTAAGCCATCCTGCTTGTGGCCATGTGTGAAGGCAGCCACGCACAGGAATGCAGCCCTCCAGGGAGGTAGGGGGGAAATGAGGCCGGTGGAAGTGACATAGACAAGGCAGAGCTGCAGAACCACGTGGGCCTGCTCTGCTCAGGAGTGTGGGCCCTGATCCCATCTGACCGGGGTGCACACCATGTAAGTCAGCTTTTAGGCTGACTGATGGCTCCATGGACACCATGTTAACCTCTGCGACCTGCATGGACACTCCAGATGAGTCCCTGGAAAATCTGAAGTAACTGGAAGACCATGAAAAGAGGAAGAAATGATCAGCCCCTGCAGAGCCTACTTAACTCTGAGACATTGTCTATTGTTCCTTATCCCTGCCCCAACTGATAAGACCATTGGACTTTGTAACTGACCTTGGTCAACCTCGTGACTCCAGACCCTACGACCCCCTCCCAGCTTGCAAACCTACAACCCCTCCTGGCTTGCAAAAAACCTCCCTAAACTGTAACTCTGTACCTTTCCACTGCCCACCCCAAACCTATACAACCAACTCCTGTCCCACAGCCCTCTATTTTCAGAATTAGCCTATCCACACCAGGGTGCATAAACAGCCATGTTGCTCACACAAAGCCTTTTTTTTGGGGGGGTCTCTTCATTCAGAGTGTGTGTTTTAAGTTATCAGAAGAGGGACGAGGACACAGGGCACACACCACGTGAGGACTCAGGGAAGGCGGCGTCTGCAACCCAAGGAGAGAGGCCTCAGGAGGGGCCAGGCCTACTGTTCCTTGATCTCGGCCTTCCAGCCTCCAGGACTGTGAGATGGCAAGCATCTGTTGTTTAAGCCACCCGTCTGTGGGGCTTTGTTAAGGCAGCCCCAGCAAAGGAATGCAGGTGGTATTGCAAAAACCCCACTTCCCCGGGGGTGGGACGGGGGTGGGGGAACCCAGCCGGGGCCTGGATCCTACTGGACTGGTAAGAGCGCCCTGGTGTCAGGTGCTGTGGGAAGCAGTGTTCAGTGTTTCAGGATGAGGCATGTCCTCATCTGTCCCCGGAACAAGCCTGGTCCCGGTGACCTCTCCCTCCAGAGCCTCCACGGGCCCTGCGGGTGGCCACAGGTTTGCACCGGGTCCAACCGGTAGGAAGCGTCACAGCTGCTTCAGGGAAGAGCTTGGCAAACTGAGTTCACGGTGCTTGAAGGGCCGGGAAGGAGGTGTTTCCCTGCTGAGTGCCAGGATGTTCCCAGTTTCAGCACCATTCAGTTACAATCCAGCAACAGCTGGCCTGGCCCCAGGGGCCCCTTCCAAGGTGCCAGAAGCTCAGCTCACTCCTGGCTTCACTGCCACTGCAGAGGCGCTGGTTCTCTGTGGTCAACATGGAGGAGCCAGCCACAGGGAGATTCCATGCCCCTCAGCATTTCTAACACCAACACCAGGGAGAAAGATCTGTCACTGGTGATTTGATTGTCTGGGGTATTAAAGGCCATGACTGTCCTCTTCCTGGGATGCCCAGCAGACAGGTGGCTGCACTTTTGCCCAGTGGGTGAACCGTGGATGTGGGGTATCCACGCAGCAGCCCCGGCGGAGGCGGAGAGGTGAAGCAGGCAGCTATTCTGCTTGCAGCCCGGCAACTTCAATAACGCCCTTAGGCCATGCGCTTCCTCGCAGAGGAGGTGTGCAAGCCCTGAGGTCGGAGAAGCTTGGGCTGCGGGCGCGATGCCCTCTCAGGGCTCACGAAACGCCGGTGCTGATGGGGTCCATGCAGATGTGCACATTTGGGTGCATGGGCCACTGGATGCCGGGAGGCTGCTTTCCTCACGCAAACTACCGCACCTCGGGGAGGCACAGGTCTGCCTCAAGGGAGGGGCCACGTGCAGATGAGCACACGATCTCCTGTTGTCCAAGCCTCTCGTTCCTGCCGTGGTCTGTGCGATGCAGAGAAACACAGAAAACATCTGAGGACCCATCTGCCAAATCGGCTGGGTCTGTTTTTCCAGCCCCTGGCTTCCAAGCAGCACGTCCAGGCCGAAAGTGCTTATGCCTGGACGGCTCAGTCTCTCCCATCCCCACACCAGAGCAGTTACAGGCAGGAAGCCAGCAGTGGCCTCTGAGGTCTCCTCCCTGTCCCTCAGGAGGCTCGGCATGAACACCCGCCTCTACCTGTTGCATGTGGCACCTCATACCTCCGCACCCACGCCCCCCGTCCCCACTCCCAGGCAGCATGTCTACACCCCAGCCAACAGACAGGCTTTGCATCACTGTTCAGGCCGCGCCGCCTCACTTCCAGTCCAGCCCAGGCTCCCAGCGCCTTGCTCCAGGCCCAGCCCCGTCGTTTGCTTTTGAGGGTGCCTGGTGGGCGTGGTCTCTGCCCTGAGATGCTGGGACCGCCTGGGACTTGGCTGTGCATCTTGAGCACAGGGCGTATGTATCCTGAGGCCTGGACGTGCCTATGGACTCACCGGGCTGGCTGACTGGGAACACAGAAAGGCTCCTGGATCCTGAGATAGGACAGGCCCCTGAGAACCGGGGCGATCCCGAGGTTCTTCCTTGGATAGGGGCATTCAGGAAAGCACTGGAGTTTGGCCAGAATGGAAAGGACATGCAGCAAGGGTGCCAGGACCAGCCACCCAGCACTGCACAGACAGCTGACCCCCAGAGGTTAATGCCTGGGCACCTGAGAACTCAGATCTCTGTGAAGGAGCAGGCAGGGTGCCAGCAGTATCAGAGCGTGAGTTCAGGATCAGAGGCCGGTTTCCAAGCTGACCCTGCACACCTCAGCACTGCCCCTCCCTGACGGGGTTCCCCTCATGTAGGAGAATGAGGGCTTACTCACCCAAAGGCTCTTCCTCCCTCCTATGCTAAGCCTTGCTGGGAGCCCTTTCGTGACAAGGGGCTACAGGGGGTCTCCAAGGCTGCCCTCATAGACCTGGGGATATGAGCCTGGGCTGGGCTGCCAGCAGATGGCCAGTCCATCTTCCTTCCTGCTTCTGAGTTTTGACTCAGCCTGGGGACATCAGAGCAGAGAAAACTGCATCTTCCCGTCCATGTCTTGGGAGGATGGGGCAGACACTTGATTCACTGCAAATCCTGGGCCGCCTCCAGCCTCCTGCAAAGCTCTTCCATCCTACTCCTCTCCCCACACATTGCAAACCTGCCCAAGCCACAGGACAGAGAGGCTTCCACCTTTTGAAGGCTCATTGCCTTGAGGGGGCTTGGACAGGAGTCAGGTCTAATGGGCACCCTGGTGGGCACTGGCCATTGAGGACACAGCTGTAGCCACAGCCACAGTGGCAGGTGGGACCATCCAGCACTTTCCCTGATGCTTGGCCTGCATGAGGAACATGAAAAGCGTTGTGGCTTGATCCTGAAGATAGATCTACAAAACTGTAGCTGAAATGAGATGGAAAGTGATGGGTCAGCCTTTCCCTTTTCTCTAATATCTTTATTCAAGCTCAGTTTGGTGTTCAAATGCACGTCGATGCAAACCCTGCCTTTTGCCAAAGAGATTTAGAGGAGCAAGGAAGAAGACTATGCAGTTTCACATTCTGAAGCGTGTGCATAAATCTGCATATCATATGCATCTATTACAATGATCGTAAGTTGCATAATCAACTCAAAACGTCAGTTTTTGTTTCTCTGCTTTTTAAAATGTGTTTTGTACAGATGACATGGATCCTATCACTTGCAGCTCTTCAATGGAATTGTGCTGATGACTGGATGAAGACGTGACGCTAAAGCTCCTTGGGAAGGAAATACTCTGGGATTCAAGGTGGGAAAGTTTCACTCTGTCTACACACCATCCCTTTCTTGGCCGGAGCTAAGAGTCCAGAGAGTAGTCTTAGTGCCAGGAACAACTCTGGCAGGACGCTGGGTTGATTATCCCCTCTGGGCCTCAGCACCCTATTCTGTAAAATAGGCATAATGTTTAAGCATTTGTCTTCCTTCTGCCTGTAATGAAAATCACCAGAGTCATCAGGCAAGTTTGGGCTGCAGGAAACAGTCTGATGGAGGGTTTAAGGCAAGAACAATGGACTGGCCATGGTGGCAAGTCCTTGGTTGGATATCCAGGAAAGCCTTAGGTATGAAAATGGAGAGAAGGCTGCCCTTGGAAATACTGACTTCCAGGACGTTCCATGGGGCTGTGATGCAGGGGTCAGCCTCTGCCAGCTGCACAGCTGCTTCTTGGCACCAATAAAGCAAGTGGTCACAGGCTAAAAGCCCCACATCCCTGTAGCAGTGCCCATCACAGAGGTTGAGAGCGGCTGTGATTCACACGAGCGTATAACTGGAGGAAATTCATTTGCATACAATGCCTAATTTGCATATAGGGGCCCAAGCTGCAAGGGCACCTGGGAAATGTAGTTTTTAGGTTTCTGGCATCTGTATTACAGGAAGCCCCTCCAAGAGGGGTTGGATGGCTGAAGGCCCATTCACCACGCCAACTACACCTGGCTAGCAGGGCACTGCTGGCCCACCAAGGGGCTGATCAGTTCCTCTCCCCAGCTCATTGCACTCCAATGACTGGTGTTTCCTTGCATAATGATTGCTCTCAGATACGGGAGCCACCCAGTTCAGAGTGATGGAGAGCTGGGTTCTGTACTCGGGCTCTCACCTGGGCTCCATCCCTTCCTAGCTCTGCTGCCTGGGGCATGTTACAGAATTTCCCCAAACTTTAGCTCTCTTTGCTATGTTGGGGGTGGGATTAAGATCATCTATACAGAGGGCGACTGGGAAAACCCAAGAACATGACGTATACAGCATCTCACTCAGCTCCTAGCAGGCAGCAAGTGCTCAGTAGACACAGGCCACGGTGGTTACAGAGAAAAGCAAGGATGGGGGCTGGGGAGTGGTCACCATGGTACTGGACAGACTGGTCCTGGAATCACACCCAGGGGTTGGAACTTTCAGAGTCAAGTAGCAGTGCTGCGTTCTGAGGAAGCATCTTCCTGTGGTCTTCTCATTTGTGAAGTAGTCCTTGGACCCTGAGCGCTAAAAGCCCCCCCAGCAGGACAGACATGCACCAGGGGACGGGTAGAGCTCAGGCTGGGTCCAGGAGAAGGAGAGTGGAGGACTGGCTCCTGCGTTTCCCCAGCACCCCACGGGTCTTTGCCCAGCTGGGCTGAGCTGGGAGGACAGCCATTTCCAGGATCCCGCTGGGTTGTGCACATGGAGAGCCTGCTGCCTGCCTCCTTCCCACTGGATCCCATCTCTGCACCTGCCGTGCCCATTAGCCAGCCCTCCCCAGCCTCAGCCCTCCAGCCTCCCCAGGCTTTGCTGGTTAGAGAAAAAGAGCAGACGGGTCTCAAAGAGGGTCACACCGCTGTGCACCCCAGGATCCTGTCCTTGGCTGGGGGATGGGAGCTGGCTGAGGTTCTCCAGAAGCTTCTCAGAGGGTTTCCGCATGGTAATGGCTCTGAGAAGCTGCCTGCACCAAGGCCCCGAAGGGTGCCCGAATCCACATCTCCAGTCCCTGCCATCTGTGTCTGTGGGAACGATCCTCATCCAGGGACTGGGTACTTCCCAAGACACTCACTCCACAGCCAACCTGGAAGCTTCAGGAAGCAGGGACAGAGCCAGTCACCTCCTCTGTCACTCCAGGGGCCATAACAGTGTGGACACATGGCTGCAGTACTAGAAGGTTCTGTATGCGGAGAAGCACCTGTGGTTTGCAGTGCAGATGAGACCTGAGCCAGATGGGACTTCAGGCTCTGGCTGTATGATGTGGGCAAGTTACAGAAGCTCCTGGAGTTTCTGGGGTTGGTGGGGGTATTGCAGGACTGCCAGTGCAGGGAGGTCTCCAGCCCTCCAAAGAGAGTGTGTGCACAACGTCCTCTCACAGCCAGGCACAGGATAGGTGCTCAGGACACAGGAGTTGCTGTCACGCTGAACTGACCTCAAGCCTATAGCTCAGCCTTTTGGAGTGTGCAGGTCAGGTCTCCACCTTCATGGGAAACACTTTCCACAGGAGAAAGCAGCTTGCCCTCTCCCGGCACTGGCTCTTCTTCAGGCTGTAGGGCTCCTGCCTTTAGTTTCTCCTAGGACCATTTCTTTGGGATCCATTCTGAAGGGGGTCCATCCCTTTCCAGAGTCTGCTGCTAGGAAGCAAATGCTGTGCTCCACAGTGTCATCCCGGAGCCCAGCTGGGCTCTCACCTCCCTTGTCCCGGACATAATACTCCTGTTAATGCAGCCCAGGTCTGGCGCAGCCTGGTGCGGTGATGGATGGCCCAGAGCTTGCAGTTAACCTGGCTTGTGCAGGGAGGTGGACAACTCAGCCTCCACAGAGGGATGGAGCTAGGGTGACTGCTGAGCACTGGCTTCTGCCACCTGGCCTCTGGGCTGTGTGGCCACTTTGCCCACCCTTCAGTCCTTCTGAGCCCACGTCCTTTGCTTGGCCCAAAACTTCCACCCTAGTCAGCTGGCTGTGCTGTTTGGTTTGGGTAGAAGTCAGTCTGAGCAGAGGCTCCTGGCCTGGGGAGAATGGGGGACAGATGAGGCCAGAGAGATGCATTTGGCATTGCAGCTGCCCTGGGACTGGGCACAGTGGGCAGAGGGGCTGCTCACCTGCGAAGCTGCAAGCCCAAGGCCTCTGGAAGGGAAGGCTGATGTGAACAGAGCAGACACTGCAAAGCCTCGATGTTGTGGGCCTGAGACAGAACTCAGAAGTTGGAAGACAGCCCTGGAAACTTCTGGACTCTGGAGGTGGCTCTGTGCTCACCTGCAGGAAAACTTCCTCATAAGCCACTAGAATGACGGAGCTGCCCCCTGTGCTCTGGCCAAGTTCAGCTGACTGGAAGGTATTGCTCTGCGCGCAGCCAGCTCTGACCTTTGCTGTGTTCCGAGCGTGCAGCTGAGAAGACGGGATCCTGGGAGCCAGAGGCCATGACGTCTTTTTTATTCATCTCAATTTATGTTTCTGGTAAGAATAGCAAAGGAAATGCTAGCGGTACAAATGAGGAGATACAGTTACGAGGAAGACCACATCCAGGTACACAGTGGTGAAATCGCACCGTGGTGTGCCAAGCCCATCTGTAGTTCACCGTTGCTCCTCATCTGTCGGGGACTGGCCGTCATCCACACTGCAGGTTCTCAGAACGGGTGCCAGTGCCATCAATAATTCCACCAGGGCACCAGGTATAAAAGGGGGACTGTCCTGGCAAGCCGGAGCGTATGGCTGCCGTCCTTATCTGTGCAATTGGCTGATTTGCAGGGATGACCAGATATTCAGCAAGAAAGGTTTTGTGACTTAGAGCAGAACCAGAATCAGCGCCAGGCCGTTTTTGTTGCTCACTTATTTGTTCCGCAGGTGCTCTGCTGCTTGGATTCTGAAAGGTGGTGCTGGAGTGGCTTACAGAGGGGGCAGCCCATGGCTTCTGAGCCCACCCAGGGGCCAAGCTTGCCGAGAGGCCGCACATAAAATGCAAAGAACAGGGGTTTTGGGGCTGGGCCCACCCAGGCTCCCTTCAGTTTCCCACCCCATGGCTTCATAGCTGAGCACAGAGGTTGGTTGTTGCTGCTGTTTTTCTCCAAGACCTTCCCCTTTAGCTCTTCATAAGGATAAACCTGTCCTTCTGGGTTGGTCACCTCCTCTGTCACCATGGAGAGCCTGCTGCCTGGCTCCCATCTCTGCACCTGCGGTGCCCATTAGCCAGCCCTCCCCAGCCTTGGGCCCTTCCACCCCACACTCGAAAAGCACTGGTCCCTTCTGCTTTCCAGCCTCCCTGGAAGCTGGACACGGGAATGTGGCCCAACTCAGCCAATCAGATGAGCCTGCACGGAGTCACTTGTCCAATCAGGTGTTCTTTCCCTGAACGTCTTGCCCAATGAGATGCACCTGACCTAAAAACCGGGAAAGTCAGATGCAGCCACTGTAAATTGTGTCCAATCAGATGTCTGGCCTGAACTGTGGCTCAGAACCATGGGAAACGGAGGCAGAGACTGGGAGAGGCCAGTGTGGCCAGGTGGCCCGTGTCTGGGGCGGGCAGGGCATGTGCACACGTACAGCGTCTCTCACCAGTTCTGCAGCGTGTTCCCTTCCTTCTGGCCATGCATGTGCTGCCCTTTATTTTTCTAATACATTTCTGTTCAGCTTATGCCAAACAGAACCTATTTTTCTCCTGCTTACAGCTCAAGGGCCCTGGCTAATGTGCGGCATGAGCTGGGCCAGTTCTTGCCATTTTCTGAGCCGTATGCAGTTATCTTTAAAGTGGGGCAAGGATCCCTACCCTGCAGACTTTGTTAAAGGTGAGGAGCACGCTTTCTGCATAGCACCAGGTCCAGCCACGGAGCCCTGGAGCAGCTGTGGGTGCAGCCTGCACAGAGGGTGAAAGAAGCTGTCATGGTTTTGTTATTTGTCTCCTCTAAATCTCATGTTGAATCGCAATCTCCAGTGCTGGAGGTGTGTGGCTGGTGGAAGGTGGTTGGATCATGGGGGTGGCTCCTGAGGGCAGGTGTTCTCTTTCCAGGTCCATGAGGGGTGTAGTTTTAAGGGTAAGAACTTCCCGACACCATGCCCACCTCCCATCTCTCTCCATCTGGGAGATTTAATGGTCTCTGTTTTAATTTTCACAGGCGCAGGAAGAATCAAGTCAGTCACTCCAGCCAAACTTCTAAGGAACTCCTTTCGTTGGCCAGGGGTCTTGGAGAAGGTGGGGGTTCCTCCCAGGTGAAAAGTTCCCTCTTCCACACCCCTTTGGACTCCATGTTTGGGTCCCCTTCCAGAACACTCCCTCTGTGGAAGCCGTCTTTCTCTCTCCTGGATTAGCCCTCTGGGGTCCCCTTCCAGTCAGTGTGGAAGCTTTCTCTCTTCCTCTCCTTTTTTCTCTTTCTCTATCTAAATAAATCTCTTTCTGCAGACTGGGGTCCGGTATTTACCAGCCCACCTGCTGTGGTCCCCTCTCTCATTCTTGAGAGAGCAAGAGATCAAGAACTTTGGAGAAACATCCTCTCAGAGGAGCCGAGGGCTCCCCTGAACCCCAACACTCCTTCGTGAATGGTTTAGCACTGTCCCTTTCTTGATGGTGCAAGAAACAAACTCACCTGTCCAAACCCAAAGAGTGGACTCAGACACCCGGAGAATGGTGAATGTGAGACTCTTAATGATGGTTTTGCAAGGTCAAGTGTCTGAGGCACAGGCACACCCAGCAGGGTTTCAACAAGCAACTTACTCCCCCGGGCGCAGGCCCCCCCCCATTCCTCATAGGCTGTGTACTGTGGGGTGATACTCTTCCCGGACATTGCCTATTGATTGTTAGGCAGGGCTTTAGGTGTTGTATTTTTGAGGGTTGTTTTGCTGCATTTTGTTGCAGCCCACAATGCGTTGCAATCCTAGTCAGCTCAGGGGCTCTTCAAGTATTTGACTTCTGACCTAAGTAGCTGGGCAGGCTGACGAGAACAGACAAAGCGAGCTATTTTGCAGACTGGTAAACTTTCATCTTTTTTTTTTTTTTTTTTTTTTTGAGATGGAGTCTTGCTCGGTTGCCCAGGCTGAAGTGCAGTGGCGTGATCTCCGTTCACAGCAACCTCTGCCTCCCGGGTTCAAGTGATTCTCTGCCTCAGCCGCCTGAGTAGCTGGGATTACAGGCACGTGCCACCATGCTCAGCATATTTTTTTGTATTTTTAGTAGAGACGGGGTTTCACCATTTTGGCCAGGTTGGTCTCGAACTCCTGACCTCATGATCTGCCCGCCTCGGCCTCCTAAAGTGCTGGGATTACAGGTGTGAGCCACTGCACCCGTCCTGCAAACTCTCCTCTTAAACTAAACTTCTTGAGTTCAGGTGAGGGCAGCCAAGGGGATTGGTGGGTCTGACAAGCAGGCCTCCACTATCCAAGCAGGGCCCTAGTATATACTGCTTTTTCTGTCGTTTGCTGATCTAATTTAAGGCACTTTGTCTTGGAAATGGGCCACTGTATACATTATCTCCTTCAATGAGTGGATTCTTGCTCAGGTAGTTCACCGGAGATCTCATTGTTTAAATGTGTGCGGCCCCTCCCCCTCAATCTCTGGCTCCATCTCCCACCCTGTGACACGCTGGCTCCCTGTCACCTTTCACCATGATCAGAGGCTTCCTGAGGCTTCACCAGAAGCAAATGCTGGCACCATCTGCTTCACGAGACAAAGTGAAACCTCTTTTCTTTATAAATTACTCAGCCTCAGGTATTACTTTATAGCAATGCAAGAACAACCTAATAGAGGAGCCTACCATGGCAAACAGCAGCGTGGGAACTACCCACTAATGTACTTGCCAAGCTAATCTCCCCCTTTCTATCAAGAGGTTTAAATGTTCAGAAACAAAAACTCAACCTTCAGAAATGATAAGTCAAACCCATTTAAGGTGCTGCAGGCAGAGCTCCGCTGCCCGCACAGGGCCGCCAGAGAGCAGGTTGGGGTAAACAATGGGGCATAATTTATTTCAGAGTAAGTATGTCTCATGCAATGTTTGAACATACATATGTAAAAAAAAAAAATTACTGTGTATCCGAGATTCCAGTGTAACTATGCGCCCTGTTACTTTTATTTGTGAAATCTTGGCCCCCTTAAACCCTGGTCGCCTCCTCCAGGATTTTTCTCCTGACTCCCATGTCCCACATTTGCTTTGCTTTGGGGGAGCTCTGCAGACGGCCAAATGACCTTTTAGCGGTGTGGCTCTGAAAGCCTCCTGCATTTGATCCAGAGCTTACTAAGACAAGTCATTTCCACTGCGACGAAGAGCATGCACACACAGCCATGTCCCAGAATCAACGGCGTCTCAATGACAAAATGGGAAGCGTTCTCACGTATTCCACCACTGGGAGTCCAATATGAAGCGTCAACACCTTTCTGGGTCATTATGGTTCATTTTCACTTTGAAAAGCACATGCTCCCCAGTCCTCTGGCCCCGGCGCCCGCCTCTGGCCCTTCCGTTCCTCACACCCACGCACAGTCAAGGTCCATTATGCACCAACTCTGTCCAGGCAGGGAGCTGCAGGAGACAGTCATTTTCCAAGGAGGAAACACATTTGCTTAGCAAGTCCAGGCCTGCTGCTCTCCCCCCGCAGGCAGGCATGGAAGCTTCTCGCTACCTCTAATGTGTCACCCAGGGAGGCCGAAGGAGACTATTTCGGGAACTGAAATTCCCGGCACAAGCTCTACCTCCAGAACACAGCAGGCAGAGGACAGAGTCTGGGGGCTGCCGCGTGGCTACCTATAACCAAGAGGATACCCAGGGCCGAGGTGTTTGTGAATCAGTGGCTACCCACCTGTGCTCTCTCTGGAACCCGCAGCACTGGCAACTCAACTAGGAATTCAAAACTGTGATTTTGGACGTCCGTGGAACGGGTATCAGGAGCTTTCAGAAATCATCTTCATCCCCGGCACTCCCTGGGGATGCGTCTCCTGTGCTTCGCTGGTGCTGCGGTCTTTAAAGAGAAGGGCGACTTGGGTTAATGGCCATAGTGATTGTCACTGCTTACTGGGCTCTGTGATGCTGCTTTCTCAGGATTAGTCATAAAATACGTGGATGGCCATTCCAAAGATGAGTTCTTACTGTAGTTGATTTTAAAAGCACTTCAGGGGACGCCAAGGAACCAAGCTGCCGCAGGGCTGCAGATGTTTTTGGACTGAGCGTGATGGTCCTTTCGTGTCTGTGTTCCTCCCTCCATCACAGATTCACTCCAGCAACACAGGCTGCACATTCCCCGTGTGCTGAGGTTTCTGTGGGGGCCTCTGCAGTGACGGAGGATGAGATAGGGAAGCCCAGGTCCTGCCGGTCACAGGCCGGTGAGGAGTTCACCTGAGACAGAGTCGAAGCCTGCATGCCATGGAAATGGTCAGCTCCACGGAGAGCATGCCCCAGGGAGCTGCACAGACAGCAGGCGGCAGGTGGAGGGGGTGTGGGGTTGGAGGGCAGCTCCAGCTCCACCTGACCACAGACCTATAGTCCATCTCTCCCGGCTTTTGCCTAATCCTGGTCCCCCTCCCTGTCCTCCCCCCACCCACATGATGACACCTAGCAGTGGCCCAGGCTGGGGATGCCACTCTTTAGCCGGGCTGAGCACCTGCCTCAGCCTCACTGGGCCACTGTCATAGGAAGAAGGAAAGGGTGGTATCAGGAAGGCCACCGTCAGGGTCTGCTGTGCCCTGGGGATAGCTCTTAGTGCTGCCTGCCAGATTGTCCCATTTTTCTCTCTGCAGGAACATGGCAGGATTACCTGTTTTGTCTTCTTTGCAGGGGGTAGTGAACATGGTACAAGCTCCCCCCCATGGATTGTAGGGAGAAGTAGGTGAAGCATTTAAAATGCTGGCATGTGACTCCAAGAGCACTCTTCCTGTGCACGGCAGCGGAGGAGCTTAAGCATACAACTGCTCCCTACACCCTGGACCTGAGGGACGTCTCTGCATAGAGCCTCCCTGCTCACTGTCCCTGCTGCCTGAGGACCTTCGATGGACCTGTGGTCTCAGCAAGAGATGACCTGCTGTTGTTTTAAACCACTGAGATATGGGAGATGTTTGTTACTTCAGCATAACCTTGATCATCCTGACATATACAACAAATATGGTAGTCCTATAAAATAATTTTTAACAAATTATTTCTTGTTCATAATCTGCTCATCAAATTCTTGTCCATTCTTCAAGACTCATTCCCTCCTCTGGGAAGTCTATTCTAACTTTCTCTAGCTGAATTGACCTTGGGTTTCTACTCTTCTTTGCATGGTGCCTCTATAGAGTAGTGGCTTCCTAGATTGTTAGTTGTCTATATCTGTGTACAAAACTCCCCTCCCCAAACTGAGTTTCTTAAAGGCAATGTCATATTTATCCCTGTATCCTAGCTCCAGAACAGTGCCAAGCACATATTAGGCCTTCAAGAGAGACATGCTGGATTGAACTGGAGAGACAGATAGGCAGGTGCATCAAGCTGCAGGCTTTTCTTGTCCATATGATTTTGCTCATTCATCTTTCTTTACTCGTAGTGTTTTATTTTGCTTTTTGCATCCCCATCTTTCTATTTATATCATAAATTATATTTATATTCACTTATAAGGGAGCTGTCTCTTGTAGGAAAAGTGATTGATCAACCAATAAATGATTTTTAAGAACCTACTATGTGCCAGGTACCTTTCTAGATTCTGGATATACAGTGATGGATGAAATAGACAAAGGTATGTTCATTCCAGCGGACAAGAGAGCAATAAAAATACATTAAGACGAAATACACGTAATGTCAGCTGATGGCTAATGCTATGCAGAAAGTAAATCAGTGGAAGAAGTCAGAGAGTGATGGGAGATGCTGCTTTTAAAGGGAGTGTAGAAAAGTTTCTTTGAGTAGGTGACATTTGAGCTGACTTCTAAAGAAAGTGAGGAAATTCACCATGCACATATCTGCAGGAAGAACATGTCTAGTAGAGGGAACAGAAAATGCAAAGCCTCCAAGGTGGGAAGGACAGGTGGGCCAGTGCGACAGAGTGCAGTGAGTGAAAGGAAGAACAGAGATGAGACTGGAGAGGCAGATGGGGTAGGATCTCTTAGGGTCCTAAAAGCATGGCTAAACAGTTTGAACTTCACTGTAAGCTCAACGGGAAGCCAGGATGGTTTTAAGCAAGACAGAGACAAAATCCAAATGTGCTTTAAAAAGATCAGGCTGGCCAATAGTTGAAGAATAGCTGGGTTGTGAGGACACTCGTTAGGAAGGCATTGAGCATCCCACGTGAGAGTTGATGGTGTTCCAGGTGAAAGCGGACGGTGGCTTGGACAGAGGGTGTCAGGACTCCTCAGTGCCTAGAACGAGTGGGGCTTTGATCCCTCCTTTGAACTGGTTCTAGCTTCTGATTAGTTCCCCCATTCATTCATGAATTAAGTAGCATCTTACGTGCTCATTTCATGTTTCAATGGGAGTCTTGATTTTGCCTTTTGGACTCACTCTTCTTTTGCGCTTCTCCTTGTCGGGGAGAATAGTTCTGAAGACATGGGAAGTGTGAACCCCACACTGTATTTTGGACACGTCTGGTTCTAGATGCCCATTAGACACTGAAAGATCTTTCTAGGAGACCAGATGCACTAGTCTGGCATCGTGGTGGCGGATGGGGCTGGGCATGTAAGCTTGAGAGTTCTTAACATTTTGGTGATCGTGAATTCAGCAGGCTGGACTGGATCGCCTAGAAAAGCTGGTAGATAGATCAGCACAGAGACCTGAGGACAAGACTGAAGGCTTCATCCAAGTCGTGAAGGAGGGAGAGTTAGCGAAGAAGGAGAAGGAACGGCTTGAAAGGTAGGCACAGGGAGAAGCACAAAAGAAGAGTGTGTCCAAAAGGCAAAATCGAGACTCTCGAAACATGGAAGAGCACCTAAGACACTATTTAACTCATGAACGAATGAGGGAACTAATCAGATCTTACAATCAGTTCAAAGGAGGGGCAAAAGCCCCACCCATTCTAGAGGCATTAAGGAATCCTGAATCAAATTTACCAACATGCATGAGGGGGTCTACCAGAGGCCAATAACCAATTCCACTCCAGGAGACACCGTTAACTTGCATTTCTAGAAACAAAATTTATTTGCATTGTTCTTAGTTTTCTCCAGTTTTTCTCAACTTTTAAAGCAGCCCAATGAAAGGCGGAAAGAGCCCGGAGGGTGTACTAGACGGGATGCTTAGTAAAGTTTGCTTGTTTTTTTTCTTCCCACGTTAAAGTCTTTTCCCAATTCTTCCTGACCCAGGGACTACAGCATCTTAGAACTCACAGGAATGAAGTCTTTCCAGAAGGAGGAAGTATCAGCTGCGTCAAAAGCTGTGGTGAAAGGAAGGTGAGAATGCCCTGAGGGATTCGCCAGCCTGGCGGTCACTGGTGACATTGACAAGGGTAGTTTGGGTGGATTGGGGGAAGAACCTGAGCTTGGATGGGGTTTGGGAGAGATTGGGAGGTGGAATAGCAGAGACAGAATGGACATCTTTGGGGAGTTCAAACACAAAATCCTCTGAGAGAGGCCAAGAAGGAACACCCTCACTCTGTCGCCCAGGCTGGAGGGCAGTGGGGAGATCTCAGCTCACTGCAGCCTCCGGCTCCCTGTTCAAGTGATTCTTCTGCCTCAGCTTCCCAAGTAGCTGGGACTATACACGCACACCATGCCCGGCTAATTTTTGTATTTTTAGTAGAGACGGGGTTTCACCATATTGGCCAGGCTGGTCTTGAACTCCTGACCTCATGATCCGCCTGCCTTGGCCTCCCAAAGTGCTGGGGATTTCAGGTGTGAGCTACTGCTCCTGGCCAAGGTAGGTTCTTAACACAGCCCATCAGGCCACCTCCAGGGACTCGCTCCTTCCCTTGAAAATGCCAATATAAGCCATCATGAGCCACCTGTCCCATGGGAGAGCATTAAAGCAAAAACCATAATTATCGAAGGAGAAAGAATTTTAGGCAGCTCAAACAGCATAAACACCATCACTCTTCCCAAGTGTGCGTTTTCTGAACCTTGGATATTGGAGGCCACCAAAAGGCTGCAACCATTTTCCAGGTTCCAGGTCAGGATTTTTCTCCTCTGCCAACTCCTTGCTGCCTCTATCTTCCAGCTCCCAGGTGCCCTTCTTTCCCCACTCTCCCTCCTTCCCCAGAGCTGCTGAGCTCTGGCTCAGAACCAGCAGCTGATAAGAGGGCTGACAGCTATTACGAGGCGCAGCAGGAATCGCACCCTGCAGTCTGGCTCCAGAGCCTCTGCTCGTTTAGCTGCACTGGCACTGCTGTGCCAGCGTCTTCTGCCGGAGAAAACGTGTCGCTAACACCTACGTGCTTCCCCAGGTGACGCGCTGTGCTCTGTGAATGTGTGATTTTGTGCGCTTGCCTCAGATCATTATCTGATCATACCGGGGATTACCTTTGGGGAAAACAAAAAAGCCGAGGGAAACGGAGAGAGGAAGAGAAAGTGAGGAAGCGGCGTGGAAGGTTGGGGCCGGGGCTGGGGCGGGGGTCCTGCGGGAAGGGCTCTGCCTCCAGCCGCCCCTCCCAGCGCTCAGGCTTTGCAGATTTCCTCTCACTGAAGCCTTCTCACAGCAGATACTGCGGGAGCTGGGCTTTTCCCACTTCACAGAGGCAGCTGAGGCTCTGGGAGTTTGGTGAGGTCCTGAGCTGGGAATGAGCCCCCCGTGTGTGGGTGACTACACAGTCCTTTCCTTGGCCTCCCCAGCAGCTGCAAACTTAGTGGAGTTGCCTTTGAAGTTGAAGCAGTGTTGGATTTTCAGGAAAAGCAAAACTAGAGGCGAGTGGGAAATCAAAGAGTGTGTTTTCGTTTTTGTGTTTTTTAGAGGTGCCAACAGCATTGGCCAGGGACTGTGCCCCCCCAGAATAAACCCTGCTGTGGGGGCTGCAGGCATTGGCATGGTTAAGCAGGGGCCTTGTCCAGGGAGCAGGTGTAGACTGAGGCTGGGATCCTCCTTGTTTGGCGGCACATCCTCCGAGGCTCAGGCTGTGGGTCCCCGTTCCCTCCCACAAGTGAGCTGGGACTGGTTGGAAACAGGGCCAGTCACTCAGGAGGGTCTCCACTGGTTTCCTGGGTCGGGCATGACGGGGCCAGCCCGAGAGAGGCCAAGGAGTACAGCGAGCCCAGGTGGGTGGGCAGGAGCCAACACTGAGGGGACAAGAGAGGTGGCTGCACAAAGGGAGTGAATCTCCAGGACGTCTCTGCTGCACGGGGACCCAGAGTCACCCTGTGCGATGTGCACACACACAGCTGCAAGTTACATGGCTCCTAGCAGCCAGTGAAGCGGGCTGATGGTGGAACTCACAGAAGAGCCAGGCTCATGTGAGGCTTGTTCCTCCTGATGGGGAGCCTTGGGATGTGGCTGGAGGGCCTTTACGTCCAGCTCTGACCACCAGATACACCCTGTTTGCCACCAGGGACTGGCCAGCTGTCACAGCAGGTGTGACAGCAAAGGTGTCCATGGGCCAAGTGGCTGGACCGCAGCTAAGACGGAGACAGAAGCATGAACCCACATCTCCAGCCACTCCTGGGTCTCACGATTATCTGGTGTTCTTTGAAAGCTTAAAGAAAAAAAAAAATGAGGATTTTAAAATGGCATGTTCTTGTGATGATATCTGGGCTTTTCCATAGATGCTGCTGTAACCGTTATAACCCCTGTCACATTTTTTTTTTTTTTTTTGAGACAGAGTCTCACTCTGTTGCCCAGCCTGGAGTGCAATGGTGTGATCTAGGCTCATTGCAGCCTCTGCCTCCCAGGTTCAAGCAATTCTCCTGCCTCAGTCTCCTGGTACCTAGGATTACAGTCATGAGCCACCATGCCTAGCTAATTTTTGTGTTTTTAGTAGAGACAGGGTTTCATCATGTTGGCCAGGCTAGTCTTGAACTCCTGATCTCAGGCGATCTGCCCACCTCAGCCTACAAAAGTGTTGGGATTACAGGCATGAGCCACCGTGCCTGGCCCCCGTCACACTTTCTTAGACATCATCACTCTCTGCTTTTGTAGGAGGCAAGGGCTTGTTCTTTTTTCTTCTTCCTTATTCCTTTGTAAATCAAAGTAGGGTGTGTGTGTGTCTGTGTTTGTGTGTTTGTGTGTGTCTGTGTGTGTCTATCTGTATCTGTGTGTATATGTCTGTGTGTGTGTCTGTGTTGTGTGTGTCTGTGTGTCTGTGTGTATGTCCGTGTGTGTGTCTGTGTGTGTCTGTGTATCTGTGTGTGTGTCTGTCTGTGTTGTGTGTGTCTCTGTGTGTGTGTCTGTGTGTTTGTGTGTGTGTCTGTGCATGTGTGTCTGTGTGTGTGTGTGTGTGTGTCTGGTGTATGTCTGTGTGTGTCTGTGTGACTGTGTGTGTGTGTCTGTGTTTGTGTGTCTGTGTGTCTGTGTGTGTCTGTGTGTCTGTGTGTTTGTGTTTGTGTCTGTGTGTTTGTGTGTGTGTCTGTGTGTGTCTGTGTGTGTGTGCGTGTGTGCATGCCACATGGTGCCAAAGGGTTTGTAAGGATAAATAGCAGCCCCCACATGTACCCCACACAGCTTCTTTAATTTTTAAGTCTTTAAGGATTAATTTTATCTGTATGTCTAAACAATATGTTGCTTTTGTTGCAATCTCTTGATTGATCAATTTTAGGCATTTCTTCAGAATGGTGAATATTTACATCTTTAAATCAGCGTCTTGGCCAGCAGCAGTGGCTCATGCCTGTAATCCCAGCACTTTGGGAGGCCGAGGCAGAAGGATTGCTTGAACCTAGGAGTCCGAGACCAGCCTGGGCAATATGGGGAAACCCCAACTCTACCAAAAATAAAAAAGGCCAAACACAGTGGCTCACCCCTCTAATCCCAGCACAGAGGGAGGCTGAGGCAGGTGAATCACCTGAGGTCAGGAGTTTGAGACCAGCCTGGCCAACATGGTAAAACCCTATCTCTTCTAAAAATACAACAATTAGCTGGGCATGGTGGTGGGTGCCTGTAATCCCAGTTACTTGAGAGGCTGACGCAGGAGATTCATTTGAACATAGGAGGTGGAGGTTGCAGTGAGCTGAGATTGTGCCATTGCACTCTAGCCTGGGCGACAGGGCAAGACTCCGTCTCAACAAACAATACAAAAATTAGCTGGTTGTAGTGGTGTGCACCTGTAGTTCCAGCTACTCCGGAGGCTGAGGTGGGAGGATCATCTGAGCCTGGGGAGGTCAAGGCTATAGTGAGCCGTGTTTGTGCCACAGCACTCCAGTCCGGGCAACAGAATGAGATTCTGTCTCAAAAAACAAAATAAATAAAATAAATCGGCATCCCTTCCTCCCATTCTCTCAAAGTAGCAGCAGCTCACATTTTGGACAAAGCATGGGTCAGTATTTGTGTTATTGCAATAGGTAAATTGTTAACTTTTGAGTCAAGTATGATTAAGGTTATTTTTCCCCTTATACACGTTTATGTTTTTCCTGGAATTGATACTTGCCAAAAAAAAAAAAAAAATAGGTTGCTTAGTTTTCTTTTCATGTCTACCCGTGGCTAAGTCTTCCCACAGCTCCAGCAGCCTGGAGGTCAATTTTCCCCAGGGTCAAACCCATCAGGTCCCCCTTGGTTCCGTTTTCCCTGCAGCCTCTCTTTGGGGATCCCCCCACCTGTTTGCTTCCTTCTGGATCTTTGTTCTCCGGGCCTAAGAGCTGGGCCTGCAGATGGGGCAGGGAGAGCGGTCTGCAGTGTTGGGGGGTCCTGTTCCATATGTACATCCCGCAGGCACTATTTTCACTTTTGCAGTATTTTTGTCCATAGACCAGGCTCAACACTGGCACAAATAAGTAACTTTCTGAGTAACTCCAGGGACTGGCATGGTCACAGTGTCCTCTGACCACCACTCCTGACCACCGCTCACCCTGCAGCACGCACTGGCCTCCTTCCTCTCTCTGCCTTTGCCCAGGCTGCACCCCACCTGGCTTGCCTTCCTTATTAGTCTGTTTCCATGCTGCTGGTAAAGACATACCCAAGACTGGGTAATTTATAACAAAAAAGAGGTTTAATGGACTCACAGCTCCACGTGGCTGGAGAGGCTTCACAGTCATGGCAGAAGGGGAAAGGCATGTCTTACATGGTGGCAGGCAGGAGAAAGAATGAGAACTAAGCAAAAGGGATTTCCCATCATAAAACCACCAGATCTTGTGACATGCATTCACTGCCCTGAGACCAGTACAGGGGAAACCGCCCCCATGATTCAATTATCTCCAACCAGGTTCCCCCTGCAACGTGTGGGAATTATGGGTGCTACAGTTCAAGATGAGATTTGGGTGGGGACACAACCAACCATATCACCCTCCAGCCCCTGCTCACTGAGGTCTCAGTTTCCCTCACTCAGAGGTGAGTTTTCGTTCCTTTTCTGTGTCTGCCAGGCTCTTTCTTTCCTTCTTTCATTTTTATTTTTAGGACAAGGTCTCACTCTGCCACCCAGGTTGGAGTACAGAGGTACGACCGTGACTCACTGCATCCTCAACCTTGTGGGTGCATGTGATCCTCCCTCCTCAGCCTCCCAAGTAGCTGGGACTACAGGCACACGCCAACATGCCTGGCTAATTTTTTGTAGAGGTGGGGTTTCACTATGTTGCCCAGGCTGATCTCAAACTCCTGGCCTCAAGTGATTCCAGTACCTCGGCCTCCCAAAGTGCTGGGATTACAGGCATGAGCCACCACACCTGGCCCAGGATCTTTCTTTTGAGCTGCTGCCTTCCTGTTTGTTTTTCCCACCTCTGCACATGGCTTGATATAGCCGTACAACTGTTTCCCCTCCTGGAATGTGAACTACCGAGAGCCCATGCAGCCTGCATCCCAATTCTTTGCCCAGAGCCCGCATTGGATAAACACTTCATGAATAAAGACACACGTCCTTCCAGCGTGCCGTGTGCGGGATCTTCAGAACCAGCCTGCACCCTTAGTGCTCTTAGATATCAGGAAAAGAAAAAAGAACTTCCTTATGTGTATAGATTTTGGCAAATGTCTTTCACTTGGCCATTATTCAACCTATGTCCATTTAGCTTTGGTCAAAACCAAATCTCCCAGGAAAAGTCCACAATGAAGAAAAACAATCGCAAAAACATCTTGAGTTATAGAACTGGTAAACTGTCTGGGGTTTTTTGGGGGCATTTACTGCTTCTCTTGAGCAAGAGACTCTGCCAGGGTTTGGGGCATTATTGATTAAGCATTGGTAGAAACGTAGCTTGTTTCAGTCATTCCTACCAGAATTTTCCCAAACTGCCTCTTTTTTTCCTGCTGGCCATTATACGGCTGCCCCGTCAGATGAGGGCACAGGACTCCCTCTCCCATAGACTAATAAAGGCCTGCCTTGCAAGGCAGGTAAACAGGGCCATCTTCTGCAACTTTGCCATTCTGTTCTGCCCCAAGGCTGCTGGTAGCTTCTGTTGTGTTAAAGACAGTTTAGCCAAGTTTTTTTTTGCCCTCAAAGATTTGGGCTTAAAAAGAGATTCCACGGTGGAAATGTCTTAGTGCCCCACCTGCTCTCTAAATGAGGTTTTGGACTGTGGAATTGGGGCCTTTCCATTTCTGACGTCCCCATTTCCCAAAATAGGCCACGTGTGAGCTGACTCACTGGCCCAGATCACCCACCTGGGCCCCTGGGTCTGTGACGGTGCCCGCCAGCATGCTCCCCTTGACCAACACGTTGTCCAAATCCATGCAAGGGGGCACAGGTGCCTTCAGCGTTCACCAGGTTCCATGGGGCCAGACTCCAGTTTAAAAACCTCCTCCCAGAATCTTCAAAGGAAATTGGTTGGCTTCTCTCCTTGAGTCATTAAATAAAATACAAATGCAAAATTTTCTTCTTTTTTTTTTTAAATTTCACTTTAAGTTCTGGGTTACATGTGCTGAACATGCAGATTTGTTACATAGGTATACATGTGCCATGGTGGTTTGCTGCATCCATCACCCTGTCATCTACATTAGGTATTTCTCTTAATTCTATCCCTCCCCTTGACCCCCACCCCGCAACATGCCCGAGTGTGTGATGTTCCCCTCCCTGTGTCCATGTGTTCTCATTGTTCAGCTCCCACTTATGACTGAGAACATGCAATGTTTGGTTTTCTGTTCCTGTGTTAGTTTGCTGAGAATGATGGTTTCCAGCTTCATCCATATCCCTGTAAAGGACATGTGCTTGTCCTTTTTTATGGCTGCATAGTATTCCATGGTGTATATGTGTCACATTTTCTTTATCCTATTATCTTTATCTATCATTGATGGGCATTTGGGTTGGTTCCAAGTCTTGGCTACTGTGAACAGTGCCACAATGAGCATACATGTGCATGTGTCTTTACAGTAGAATTTTCTTATAAATTTATAAGTATGTTCAGAAAAATATAAAGTGCCTTCTTTGCTAGCATTCAACATATCATGAGAAATGTCCACCTCCCAGAACACCTCATTTCCTTCACTTGAGGCTCCCAGCCACCTCTACCAAAATGGCGCAGCTGCCTTGGGAACCAGAGTGGCCCATTGCCACAGGCAGCAAGTGGTGCTGGAATGGCCACCCAGGGGATGTGATAAGGGGTTCCAAGTCTTGGCTGCAGGCTCAGAATGAATGATCCCTAAGTCCCCTTCCAGCCGTCAAGGTCCTTGCCATGCTGAGAACTCAAAGGGTCAAAGGTGAGTGTCCAGTCTCCGTTACAGCCCAGTCCATGCCTGGACACCCTGATGTTGGCAGCTGGGTATTACGGACAGGCACTGTGCATTTGCTGCCTCCTCGGCCCTGGCACCCCACCCTCAAGTGAACAGGGGCCAAAGGATAGACAACTCCATTCAATGACTTTAGGATGTACTGAGCATTTACCCACAAAAACAGGAATGAGATGGACAGGAGGCCCTGGACCAACCCAGGGAGGGAAGTGGGGGTCACCCCTGGGGAGGTTTCAAAGCACTCCCTGCCTCCTAGGAGGTTTCGGTGTCATGGAGAGACATAGGTCTTTCTGCATTTTGGGCAGAGGGTAGGAATTATTTTCAGAAGACCAACCAAAGGCCAAAGGGAACATTTACCAGTCCCAGCCTACTTCATTTTCCTCCCATCCTAGCCAGTACACAGCACATTCGTAGTTATTTTATCTATTTGGTGATTACCGTTTTCTGCACCCCACACTGGGAAGCTCATGTGCACAGGAGCTGAGATGGTTTTTGTCCCCTAGTACCTGAGGGAAGTTCTCAACATGATTTGCTGAATAGACAGGCAGGTGGATGATTGGATAAACTCTGTTTATTAAATCAAAAGACATCATTAAGCATATAAAAGTAGGTTGGGTGTGGTGGCTCAAATTTGTAATCCTAGTACTTTGGGAGGCTGAGGTGGGAGGATCACTTGAGCTCAGGAGTTCAAGACCAGCCTGGGCGACATAGTGAGACCCTGTCTGAGAGAAAAGAAAGAAAGGAAGGAAGGAAGGAAGGAAGGAAGGAAGGAAGTGAGGGAGAAAGAAAGGAAAGAGAAAGGAAAGAAAAGAAAAGAAATGAGAAGAAAGAAAAGAAAGGAAGAAAAGAAAGGAAGAAAGGAGGAGGAAGGAAGGAGAGAGAGAAAGAAAGAAAAAAAAGAAAAAAGAAAAGAGAAAGTCACAGACTGGGAGAAAAAATTCACAAAATATTGATCTGACCATGGACTTATGTCGAGCCTATATAAAGTACTCCTTCAACTCAATATAAGAATAGGCAAACTATATGAACAGACACTTCTCAGGAGAAGGGAACAATCCCTTCACAAATGGCAGCTGTCACTCAGTGGAGATTTGTTTCACTTGTCCATGAAGCGTCCTCTGGCTTCTGGCAATGGCCCTGGTCTCCTGGCCAACAGCCCATTCTCCTCCTCTCCATCAGGTTGTGTGGCGCTCACTCTCCCTCTGTGCCCTGAAGGAGGCCATCAGGACATCACATTCCTGTAATACAAAGTCAGTTCCCAGATGGGCACACGACCCAATCAGAGCCAATCATGACTCAGAGTCAGGGAGTTCAGGGACTTTCTTTAGAACGGTGAAGAGGAGAGACTTTTCTCCCTCTGGACCTGAGCTGGGAGGCCAGAGTCCCAGAGCTACAGGTGGCCAGCTTGCTGTGCCACAGAGAAAGCTGGCCTGAGAGTGGATCTGACCAAGAAAGCAGCAGAGCCAAGGGGTCAATGAGACTGAGTCTAAAAGACATCACTGAGTCCCTGGATTCAGCCTAGCCTGAAGTCCATGTGGGAGAGTGCAAAAGGGGCCACACTCCTTCCATTTCCGTATCCATGCTGCTTTTCATAGTAGCTTCAGAGTTCTCCCAGTCTTCACACCCTTGAGTCTGAACTTGGCCACGTGACTTGCTTTGAACAATGGAAAGTAGCAAACGCGACACACAGAGGCTGGAAAAGTGCTTGTGCACAGGGCCTACTCTCTCCTTTTGCTCTTGGGCCAGACTGCTGGTGGGTGAGAATTTCCCCAGGTAGCCCAGTCACCCATCACCCTGCTGACCTCCAGTACCAAATGACAGCCAGAGCCAACCAGCCATGACGTGACTCAGGATGTCCTAGAACACCAGTCCCCAGTGGCTTGTCCAGCTGACGGCCAAACTCCCCAGTTCACTCATGGGCTCGTGAGCAGTGTCCAGCGGTGGCTGCTTTGGTGCACTGTTTTGGGAGGGTTTGCTACACAGCAAAGAGAGTGAATGCATAGATCAACCACTGGAGTTTTTTCAGTTATACAAAACGAAGACATGGCTCTGGCTGTGTGGTCAGAGCTCTCTCGATTCTGCCGTGTCCTTCTGATCACCATTCACGGGCATCATATAAGCATTTATGTTAAACATTTTTAAATCTACATACATATTTGAATCTCTCTCTATATATACACACAAGTATATATAGAATCTATACACATACACAATATATATGTACACACACACAGTATACATATATGTACATACAGCTAATCCTTGAACAACATGAGTTTCAACTGCACAAGTCCACTTACATGAGGATTTTTTCCTGGAGACAGAAACAGAAAGATCAGCCCCTCCTCCTCCTCCTCCTCAGCCCACTTATATTAGTCAGGGTTTCCAGAGGGACAGAACTGTGGGGTTCGTTCCCATGTGAGACCCCTCGGAATTGGGCCTCACCATATGGTGAGCTTGAGCCCGGACACAGGTTCCCCTTGCAGGCAGTTGAGCTATGGGAAAGTAGGAACTGCAGGTAAAGGAATTATAAAAAGAACTTTGTGAGACTGTGATATGATCGGGAACCCAGACAGAACTAATAGGATACACACACACACACACACACACACACACACACACACACACACACACACATAAAGGGGAGGTTATTAAGTATTAACTTACACCATCACCAGCTCCCACAGTCGGCTGTCTGCAAGCTTGAGGAGTAAGTAGAGGCAGTTCAAGTCTCAAAACTGAAGGGCCTGGAGTGGGATGTTTGAGGCAGGAAGCATCCAGCCCAGGAGAAAAATGTAGTCCGGCGGGTGAGGCCTTCTCGTCTTTTCACGTTTTTCTGCCTGCTTGATATTCACTGGCAGCTGATGAGATTGTGCCCACCAGACTAAGGGTGGGTCCACCTTCCCCAGCCCACTGTGAATCTCCTCTGACCACACCCTCAGAGACACACCCAGGATCAACACTTTCATCCTTCGGTCCAATCAAGTTGACACTCAGTATGAACCGTCACACCACGAGGCGTGGAGATGACGGGGTGAAGACCTTTATGATGACCCACTTTCACCTGACGACTGTCTTCTCTCTTCCTTCTGATTTTCTTAGCGACATGTTCCTTTCTCTGGCTTGTTAACAGGAAGAATATGGTGTGAAGCACAGATACAAAGTACATGTTAATCACCCAGTGACGCTGCACGTACGGCTTCTGGTCAGCAGGGGCTATTAGCTGTGAAGTCACAGGGGAGTCAGAAGTTACATGCAGACGTTCAACTGTCTGCTGAACTGGGGAGGGGGCGCTGGTTTCCACTAAACCCTGTGTCGTCAAAGGTCAACTGTACATTTAGACTAACCCAAGTCTTATTCAACACGTGGGTGCTCGTGCACAGTAAACAAAAGAGTATTTTCACTTGGTCTCTGAGGCCACCTCCACTGATGCCTGGTGGTCTCATCTGCCATCCATCCCCACTCTCTGGTCTTGGGCAGACTCTTACGCAGTCACCTCTTCCCGACACCTTCCGGGAAGCCTCTCCCCACTGGCTGGTGGCATGTGCAGACTCAGAGGTGACATGTGTGTGCTCTTGGCCAGGGCTTCTGACAGTGACCCATTTCCTCTCCAAATCTGGGACAAGCTGTGTTCATCAATTAATCATGGTGACCTGGCTCAGTGACTCTCCTTCCTCTACTTTCAAATAGACGGAGGTGACCCGCAAAGCTGGGCTTCGTCCAGGCTCATGACACCCAGGCTTCGCCCAGCAGAGTGGGAATGGTGTGGGGTCTAGCCTCCAGGCTGGGGCCGGGTGGCTGGAACTGGGCCTGAGAACTGAGGCTGGCACCTTCTGCTTCCTCTCAAAGGCAGCATTCTGAGGCTGGGCGGGAAGCACTGGGATTCTGTCTACTGTATCCACTGGTCTCTGGGGATGGAAATGTAGGTGCCCCCAGGAGAGCCTGAGTGACTGTGGCATGGCTGCCCCTTCTGGAGCTGGAGGAGGCTGGGAGGCAGGGACAGCAAGTCCTCCAGGGCTCGAGGCCGAGGTGGCCCCATTGAGAGGTGCCCACGCTGGGGAGGCATGGTCGGGGTCACAAAGCTGAGGCTGCGCTTGGGGGGTTACTAACTCAGGGTCGGCACACTGGGATGACCACCTGCCCTCAGGCTGCCACAGTGTGCTCCTCCCCTGCCACACCTGCGTCCCCATCTCTGGCTCCCAGTGGCTGTGCAGAGCAGCAGCCTAGAGGCCAGGGCTGGCCTGGGCAACGTGATGCCAGGACTGTGGGGAGAAGGAAATCAAGGGCAGGTGGGGAGCTTTCTGCATGAGGCTCCAGGCAAGGGCCGACGCAGGGCGGTCGTGGTGAAGGGGAAGGCTTCCCTCGGGTGCCGGAAAAGTCAGAGGATGAGAGGGGGCTGCCCTGGCGTGGGTGGGAACCAAGCTCCCGGGAATCCTCCTTCCCTGCTCACCCCCACAGGACTCTGAGTGGCTCCCTGCCTTCACACCCTCCCTGGGGTGCTCTCCACCAGCTCTGCCCCCACCACGGGCCCCACCTCATCTGCTCTCTGCTTCCAAGTCCCACCCAGGTGGGATCTCCCCCACTCCAGATGTGGCCACCCAACCCTGGCCCATGCAGAGGTCTGGACTCCCGGGTCTGGGAGGGGGAATGCAGACCTGAGAGATGGACTCATCCCTCCTGACCAAGGAGTCCTGGGCTGGAAGAGGAGGACAGAGCCAGGACCAAGATGCTGGAGGGAAATGCTCCCTAGTCACACCCAGGACAGTGGGTCCCCCCTCCACCTGTGCTGGCCCTCCAGGCTTGGCTGGAAGGCAATGCTGGGAATCCTCTGGAGGACTCCAAGATGCTGCAGGGACCTGAGACTCTTGGGACAAGAGAAAGACAGGTGCAGTGATGAAGAAAGACCCAGGTTCTGGAGGCAAGCAGACCCCAGGGTTAAACTCCAGCTCTGACACGTACACCCTGCAAGGAACACCCACCAGAGGGCTGCCTCCCCATATGCACTACGAAAGAGTATGGATGACTACCCACGGGGACGCCGTGTGGATGAAATGAAAAAACTGCACAGCAGTTTGGCACCATCAATAAGATGGAGAGGAAACTACTGATGAGCTGATATGGTCATCGCCTTCATTGCCACCATCGTCCTCATCATGCTGGTTCTCATAACTGGTCTGGGAGGCAAGACAACTACCCAGAGGGGACCAGGATAGTAACAAATGTTCCTTAATTCAGTAAGCACTGTACAATTACAGAGCATGTGGCTCCCTTCCGACGGAGGGAGCACAGCAGTGGTGTCCAGCACTGCATGGAAGGAGGGCTGAGGCTCAGAGAGGCTGACATCAGCCCGGGGCCGCCCAGTTGGTCAGCAGCCGACAGCGGAGTCCTTGTGGGCTCCATCTCCAATCCCACTCTGCTCAGCCTGGACTCTGGGCAGGGCAGCAGGGGCAGGGGACTTCCCTACATGGGACTTGTCTGCTCAGCTGCTGCTATGGTGAGGTCCCAACATGGGCATGAAGGAGTGGATCATTCGTGGGCACAGTTTCCCTGCTGTTAGTGCCCACCAAGGGGGTCTCAGCATCATCACCCACAAAGAGAAGCTCTGCCCTGGGGAAATGGCAAGACAGCCTGAGTCTGCAGAGGCAGTGTTGACAGGGGGTCTGGCTCTCGGATCATCCCTCCACAGCTTCCATCTGCCCATCCATCTGTGTATCTGTATATCTATATCTATATCTATCTACTGTCTATCATCTGCTTATCCAGCCATCCTTCTGTCCATCCGCTGTCTATTCATCCATCCATCCATCCATCCATCTATTATCTATCTACCTGTCATCGATCTATCATCTATTTATCCATGCATCCATCTGTCCATCCAATATCTATCTATCCATCCATCCATCATCTTTCTATTCATCTATCTCTCGCCTATCTTCTACCATCCATCTGTCTGCCACCTACCTTCTCTCTACCCTTTTATCTATCCATCAATCCATTCCTCATCCATCAATCTATCCTCTATCCATTCATCTATCCATCATCTACCATCATCTGTTTAGCTATCCGCCCACCTGTCCATCCATTATCTATCTATTCATTCATTGATACATCCATCCATCCATCGTCTATCAATCATCTATCTATTCATCCATCCATCTGTCATCTATCAATCCATTATCTATCTCTCTATCCATCCATTATCTATCTCTCTATCCATCCGTTATCTATCTATCTGTCTATCAATCATCAATTCTCTAAGGCTACCAAATCTCTCATCTACGAATCATATGTCCCCCTTCTACCCAACTTCAACTCCGCCCTGTTCCAGGGAGGCCAAGGGAGGGTATGCATGGCCACTGACCTCTGCAGCCTAGTTGTCCTGTTTCAGCCTGTCCTACTCCCTGGGTGACGGTGCTGACCACCGTTTGAGCACACCTGCCTGTGCACATGAGCATGTGGTAGGGTTGCAAGTCCTGAGTTCTGAAACTGGATCCTCATCACTTCTTTCCCCCAAGCCTATGTGACTTTGAGGAGGCCCCTCCTTTTTCCAGCCCTGGACAGTAGTGTCAACGCTCAGGACGATTGTAGGAAACAGACGAGTGGAGAGCATGGAGCTCCCCTTAGTCACCAGCAAGGTGAGGGTGTGAGAACAAGGGCTCGGTTGCTTTAAATAAAGCCTGTTCCGGAGAGATCCAAGATGGCCGATTAGCAACAGCTCAGGAATGTAGCTCCCAGTGAAAGCGCAGAGAACGAGTGGACGCCGCACTTTCCGACGAATTTTTGTTGCCCACAGACCGGGAGATTCCTGGCAGAGGAGCCACAC
>CAUYQU010019158.1:0-16275 GCA_963574635.1 Cheracebus regulus | reverse complement strand
CTCTGTCACTTCTATCCCATTCCATCCCACATGCTCTCCTTTCTGCCTGGATTATTCCCATCCCAGCATTATTTTCCACCTGGTAAACTCGTATTCATACTAAAAACCCTGCTCAATGACCCTCTTCTCTGTGAAACCTTTGTGGCAAAACTTAACCACTTCTTGTGCACACTTCTCTTCCATCTGTGTGCATATAGTGTGGTGTCTTTCACTGGGAGGGTGTTTGTCTGTTATCTGTTAGTCTGCCCTGCTGGAGTGTGAGCTCCTATAGGTACAGGGTTGTGTGTGAGTCCCCGTGCTGCACAGTACCCGGCCCATAGTTATACTCAGTGTTGCTAAACCAACCTCTAGTCCAAAAGCATGTTTATACTTGCTTTTCCAAGGCATCAATCCAAATCTTATTTACTTTAAAAAACAAATAACTTCTTGGCACTTTACAAACCACATTCAAATAACGGAAAAAGAGTTCATTTGAACTTTAAGTATCAATCTTAAATGAATTGTATGTTTTAAAGCTTGTATTTTTATGACTTACTGACATCACTTAAGAGAATTTTTAAAAAGCAAACTTGTATTTTCATCCCACTGTAACAGAAATATTAAGTTCCATTAAATTATTAAACTGAGCTACTTTTTTTTTTTTTTTGAGACAGTTTTGTTCTGTCGCTCCTGCTGGAGTGCAGTGGCACAATCTCAGCTCACTGCAACCTCCAACACCCAGGTTCAAGCGATTCTCCTGCCTCAGCCTCCTAAGTAACTGGGATTACAGGTGCATGCCACCATGCCTAGCTAATTTTTTTTATTTTTAGCAGAGACAGGGTTTCACCATGTTGGCCAGGCTAGTCACGAACTCCCGACCTGAGGTGATCTGTCTGTTTCGGCCTTCCAAAGTGCTGGAATTATAGACATGAGCCACCACACACAGCCTGTTTTTTGTTTTTTGGCTCTTTTTTATTTATTCATTTATTTATTTATTTTTAGACAGGGTCTTTCTCTGTCTCCCAGTCTGGAGTGCAGTGGCATGATCATAGCTCACTGCAGCCTCAACTACCTAGGCTCAAGCAATCTTCCCAACTCAGCCTCCTGAGTAGCTGGGACCACAGGCATGCACCACCAAGCCCGGCTATTGCTTTTTTATTATTTGTGGAAGCGAGGTCTTGCCATCTTGCCCAGGCTGGTCTCAAACTCCTGGGCTCAAGTGATCTGCCCGCATTGGCCTCCCAAAGTGCTGGGATTACAGGTTATTTTACCTTTTAACCATGCCAAAGAACCAAGCATCTACTTTATTTGCTCTCCTGTATTTAAAATTGTCTCTTATATATCAGACCCAGAAAGATAAAACAGAAGCAAACTAACAAAATACTCCACTTGTATCATTTGTTGCTTTTTTTTTTTAAGTGAACATGATTGCTACATTTATTGCTTTCTAATAGTTTACATTTAGTCCATCTTTGAAGGGTAAAGACCATTGATTGTGCATCTAACTTCTTCAACTTGAACTTAGTGTGATTTTTTTCCAAGTTTCACAAATGCATGGCCAAAATTTGACTTCATTGTAGAATTGGAATTAAAATATATACAATCCCATTTCTTACTGCAGGAGCCAATTGTTTATCAAGTTCCCCTCTGAGCTCAGTATCTTGTAGCTAAATGACCACTGTCTTCCAGTCATGTTTTTTAAGAAATCATGCTGGTTTGCAACAAAAATTGTATTTTCTTTATTAGGCAAGTGAACCATTTTGTTGGGTAGAGTACCTTGGCTTCAAGAAAAAAATGATTTCATTCTGAAAGGCTTCCCCTCCAACTTCCTGCCCCTCAAACCCTCTCAGTCCAGTAACTTGTCAGTATTCTGGAAAAGTGCATTACAAAACAAAAATCCCTAATCAGATAAAATAGCTCTCTGGAACTTTTGGGGCAGATCAATGAAGCTCTGATTTCAGGTGCTAGCAAAATAAAGCAGGCACTCTCATTTTGTATTGTTTTACTTCTGAATTTTTCATGGCATCTCCTAAACCTTGATGTTTTGAAGAAGTTTGAAAGTTTGCTACATCAGCAGGAGCTGACCACAGGGAAGAGATAAATATAGCTCTCCTTGGAAAGGTGACGACTTAGCCACCAGAATTCTGCCCCTTGATGCTGAGAATGCACCTCTCCAAACAGATCGAAAAGAGGGGTGGGGACTACACCGGGGACATATCTTGCAGAACACTAATAGCCAAAAATGTACATAACCTTCTGCTTTTGGTCATCCTCCCAAATCACATCCTTGATGAAGGCACACAGAGAGGAGAGCAGATGCTTCCAGACCACAGTGCCTGACACCATGCACTCCCTCATGTCCCGCCTGTTTATGTGCACATGGCTGCAGGGGGACCTTGGGGTGTGGGCTAAATAATCTAAACAGGAACAGGGACTCCTCTGGGGACTGTTACAATGCAGAGATCCTCCACAGTAATTAGGGATTTCAGGGAAGGGGAAGGAACACACATGTTGATAATAAGTAGTTCCACATTATTATCCCCATTTTACAGATGCAGCTACTGAGCTCAGAGAGGTTTGATAACTTGCCCAGGGCCCCTCAACTAGTAAATGGTGGAGCTGAGATTTGAACTACCTGAAGAGGGAAGCAAGCAAGAAGCCCCTTTATTATCTCTTTTTTTAAGATGAGGGTCTTGCTATGTTGCCCAGGCTGATGCTGAATTCCTGGCCACAAGTGATCCACCATCTTGGCCCTGAAAAGTGCTGGGATTACAGTCATGAGCCACCACACTGGGCCAAAGCCTTCTTATTGTAACCTCCAAGATGTTTTCATTTCTAAAGTCAAAGGTCATCAGAGTTGCTGATTTGGGGGAGCTACGGGATGGGGAATCTCCGGGAAAGCCAGGCTGCCTTCTTAAGTGGCATCACCCAAGTTGGCCACCACGCTTCCCCAGACTCAGTCATTTCTCCGCCCCGTTTCCCCAGCGGCGGAGCAGGGGTTTGGACTCGAGCTGCTGAGTTCCTCTCCAGCTTCCATGCCCCATGGCTGTGACTTATCTACTGGCCCACCCGGTGGATATAGGGCTGATGCAGCCCTGCTCGTCTTCTGAGTGCCAGGTGGCCATGAGAGAGGGAGGCCTCTGTCATCTGCCTAGTGCCACCCCCTCTCCAGCCCACCCCAGGCCCGCTGACATCTTGGGTTCCAGCATGAACAGTCTCCTTGCTGTGGGCGATGTTCGCTTTCACCAGCCCAGCCCCAAGGAGTCCACTCTGAGGAGGATGGAGGGAGTCACCAAGGCTCCACGCCCACGTCTGCTCTGTCGGGGCACTGGGCAGGCAGAGTGGCACCCTCTTGACTGAGCCTCAAACCTTTGCTTTCCTCTTACTCCAAATAAAGCCGCAGCCCTGGCAAGGGAGCCCAGAGGCCTGAGGGCATCCTGCTGGGCGCCTGGCACTCCCTAGACCCTCCCTGCCTGGGCGGTGGTCATCTGCAGTTCTCCCAGCCTGGTAGCTGCAGAGCGTATGGGCGGGGTCAGGCAGATAGAGATTGGGTGCCTGGACTCTGATTGGTCAGACTCTACGACTCCCCCCCCCACCCCTCCCCCCCGCCTCTGCAACCACCTCCTTCCCAGGGCTGGCTGACCCACCAGGAAGGAGAGGATGTTGTTTCTTGTTATTACATTTTTTTGAGAAAAGCTGTGCAGGCCTGGGAGATGTCTGTGCTCTGGGAGTCCCTTCTGGCCTGAAGGCTGGAGGCTGCAAACAGCTGCTGAGAGGGAACAAGAAGGGGAGGCAGGGGTGCAACACGCCCCATAACAGACCAGGAGTGAATTCTGTGGCCACAGATTCTAATCCTCACAACTGCAGTGTGATTTAGGGTAAAGCCCTTGCCTACTCTGATTCTTGCCTTAAATAAGTGAAAAGGAAAGTCAAGTTCAGTGAATTGTGGCTCTTTAGAGGGTGGATTTGCGTGTAACATGGATTATATGTACCAGGGTCTAGGGAGTGCCAGGCACCCCACAGGATGCCCTCAGACCTCCAGCACTCACCTCCCTCGCCAGGCCTGCGGCTTTATTTAGGATGCCCTCTGGCCTCTGGGCTCCCTCAGTTTTCAGCGGGGTTGAAAACCCATCTGCACTCAGTTGACACCTGCTGTCACACCAGGCTAATCTAGAACACCTTTCTTTGGTGCATTAAATACCTGCTATTAAATAAAGGGCTGTGACTAGGTGGCAGAGTAACACCCTGCAGTAGAGGCTGTTTGTAATTTGATATCAGAGGCTGTAAGGCACCATCCTTGAGCCAAGTACTAATATTCTTGTTATCCTAATTAGAATGTTACAGATCGTGTTTTAAAATTTCTCCTTGAATCTGTCACTTTGCCCTCGTCTCCCTGGGTGATACCCAGGGCAGTGCTGGTGGGGGCCATCATAATGCCTCTTGTCCTAGATTCCCCTCTTTCAGATGGGACTCAAGCACTGATCATTTCAGCACTTATCTCTGGGGTCAACGTGGTTCAGTTTGCTGTGCGAAGTCCAGGGGAGATAACCATGCCGTGCACACGTGAGATTGGCTGAATTGGCAGGACTGTGCAATTGTTATAAGGCCTGCACCCTGCCCTGCCTTTCCCACAGGCCCCTAGAGCATTGCCAGGTGCAGAGCTCCACAGCTTTCCTTCCCAAGGAGTGATCAGAGGGTGAGAACGCGGAGCCCTAGTGGACAGGTGAAAGCACTGGGATCTTTCTGCCCAGAAAAGGGAAAGTTGCACGTTTATATCCTTGAAGGAAGTGACAGAACTTCCTCTGTGCTGAAGTTCAGGTAAGAAGCGTGGTTTGTAAAGCCAACTGGGGAGGGTGATCCCTCTTTATTGTTCATTATGCTTGCAGCCTCCTTGACAACATCGTGCAAAATGTGTCTTGCTAGCTTCTAGTGCATATGCGGTTGGCACAAACATTGGTGGAGCTCCTCACTGAGCTGAGGCAGTGACCAGGGCTGGACACTGGGAGTCAAGGCAGTCACCAGGATGGGCACAGCCCTGCCTTCCCAAACTGTTTTGTTATGGTGGGATCTGGCGGCCTGTGAAGTGTGTTCAGCTGCTCCTGCTGCTGGGGGTTCTGCTCTCTGCCTTCCACTGCCTCCCACACGCTCTCCATGTGTGTCCCAGTCCCTAACCCCTAGTCCTGCTTTCCATACCACAGGGGCTCGTAGCTGACATTTCCCCATCTTCTTAAAGGGCAGGATTTCCTAGCAGAGACATAAGGTCTTTCTAGAAATGAAAGAAGCTGATGCATGTGTTTTCTTTTCTGAATTCCTTAACATAAGAGGAATTCATTTCCAGCTATTCCCTGCCTTGCTTTTATTGTGGGAATGCTGGTCCCAGCTGCCCATCTGATCAGCTGACATGTACAGCGTACTTGGGACCCAGGCACTGTTGCTCCTTGGGATTGAAAGATGAAAGCCATAGGGCCGGGCGCGGTGGCTCACGCCTGTAATCCCAGCACTTTGGGAGGCCGAGGTGGGCAGATCACCTGAGCTCAGGAGTTTGAGACCAGCCTGGCCAACATGGTGAAATCCCGTCTCTACTAAAAATACAAAAATTAGCAGGAGATGGTGGTACGCACCTGTAATCACCGCTACTCAGGAGGCTGAGGCACAAGAATTTCTTGAACCTAGGGGCAGAAATTGCAGTGAGCTGAGATTGTACCACTGTACTCTTTGAGGCTCTATCTCAAGAAAAAAAAAAAAAAGGAGTGAAAGGCACAGCCTGGCTTGGCTGGAGATGGAACATGCATCAGCACATCCCCCTGCGTCTCCAGCAGGGATGGCGAAGGGCTTGCTGGTGAAAGCCTGCCCCTGGCACGTGGTGGACTGAGTAAACGTTGATCAGTGAGACCTTGAGGCACTTCAGAGTTTCACAACCCACAGAGGGAGATGTATTGGAAGTTCAAGGGTGGACACCTGGGCAAGATCCCAGGAAGAAGGCTGTAGTGGGTTTTAAGGAGTGTGCTGGTGACTATGAGAGATGGGGGTGGAGGTTCCTCTCTTGAAAGCTGTCTCGATAATCACATTTGGGGTGATAAGGGCTCTGATCCAGGGGAGGGGTCTAGGCACAGAGGGGGCTGAATCTGATGGCATCAGGACTTGGCAATGGGGTGTAGGGGCAGAATCAGAGATGACTCCAGGGCCTGAGGGTGGAAAGCTGGGAGTTCACTGGGATCACTGACAGAAATGGTGAGGTGGGGGTGCTAGGCCGATTTTCCTGATTAGATCTCCTACCGAACTGCAGGAATAAGGTGAGAGCCATCGCCCTGGGTAGATTTCTGTTGGGAGCTCTATCTCTGGACCACTATGGACAAGTATTTCTTAGAACGACCCCTAGTGGCCCAACTGTAGGTTTAGAGGGGCAGCTCTTGACAGGAGCAAACCCCAGGTCCTCTGCAACCCCCCAGCAGAGTCCCAAACATGTGATGTGTAGCCAGTGGAGGCCACAAAAGTGGTGGGGTTCCCAGCAGGGACTGCTGGCTCCTGCCTTGGGTTTCCAAGACAGAGTCAGGGGTGCTGCTTCGGGGGTGGTCTGCGGGGGCCTCGTCTAAGACACGATGCTTTCTCCTCCGCCTGGGTCCTACCTGCACTGCATCTGGCACAGCCTCCTCAAACTCGGGCATGAGGATGGCCCACATATTCACGCAGGTTACTCTGAACACGAACAGCCTGTGGGTTACTTCCCTAGGAATGAGGAAGACGAGGAACTAGATAACAACGCTGGCCTGGTATCTGCCTGATAGTGCTTTGCCAAGACGAAGCTTTCTTCCCCTTCTGAACAAAACAGAAATGGGAGTCAGACATAGGGGGATTAAAACACAACTGAGTTGATATGAAATGTAATAGGCAACTCTATGGACACAGAAAGTAGATTAGAGGCTGCTTAGGACCTAGCGTGGAGGGGGCAGTAAGGAGCCATAGCTGAAGGCTATGGAGTTTCTTTGTGCTAATGAAAATGTTCTACAGTTGACTGGTTGCACATGTCTGTGAATATCCTAAAAACCAGTGGAGTGCACACTTTAAACAGGCGAATTGTGCGGTATATGAATTATGTTTCAGTAAAGCTCTTACACACGCAGCTAAGATGTGTGGCCATGGCTGGGCTTCCTACAGTGCCCCCCACCCCAAATTGAACTTAACTCTCCCAGCTCTCGGGCCTCCCAATTACTCTTTGTCTGCACTGAGGACAAGCCCCTCTCCAAGAGGGACAGAGCAGGGTCCATGGGCCACCACTCAGGAAAGGTGCTCCTCTCCCCTGGGTGAGGGAGGCCAGAGGGCATGGACAGAGCCTTTTCAGTCATGCAAAAAACATGGGGCCTCAGAAATGCAGCTCCCAAAACCCCCTACCCAGGGCCATGCAGAAGCCAACCCAGGTTCCTATTTTCCCAGGATGATGATCAATTTCCAAAGCTTAGTAGGACTGTGGATGATTTGTCTCATGGTCTGTTGTTTTCACATGTTTCTATATCTGATATATATATATAGGTCAAATGTAAATAGAATCAGGGATGGGGTTGGAGTGCAGCAGGAAAGAGCCTGCTGGGAATCGGAGTCTCTGGGCTGTCGGGCCAGGCTGGGCGGGCTCTCTTGCTGATGGCCTCCCCCCTGGTCTTGCAGGAGCCATGTGGCTAGAAATCATCCTCACCTCAGTGCTGGGCTTTGCCATCTACTGGTTCATCTCCCGGGACAAAGAGGAAACTTTGCCACTTGAAGATGGGTGGTGGGGGCCCGGCACGAGGCCGGCAGCCAGGGAGGACGAGAGCATCCGCCCTTTCAAGGTGGAAACGTCAGATGAGGAGATCCACGTAAGGCACCTTGGGCCAGGCCGGGCTGGGCAGTGGGGAGGGTTCGGAGACTGGGGTTGGGTCTCAGGCCAGAGGCAGGAGGGGACAGGGGCTTGGGAGTGGTCCATCCCACGGGAGTGTGTTCCAGTCTGCTCTTCCCCTGCTGGCCAGGTGCAGGTTGCTTTGGAGAGGTGTGCCCAGCCCTCCCACTTCTTCTCTTCTCCCTTTGCTACCCTGAGCCCAGCAGCTCAGTCAGGAGAGGGGGTGCCAGCAGACCCAGTTACCTGCATGAAAACTCACAGAAAGCAACCATCATCACCTCCTCTATGCCACCTGAAGCTTTGGGAGTGGGGTTGTGGGAGAAAGTGAGCAGATTCCCTTTGGCTGGGGCAGGGGCAGGAAGCACTGAGAAGGCAAGGATGGCGCTGGTTAGGCACCAGCTGTGTGTCAGCCTATCCTGGTCACATTCGGTGTCTGTGGTGATCCTGCAGGGTGAGGACCATTTGTTCCCATCCTGCAGCTGCAGAAACTGAAGCTCAGGAGTATAAAGCAGCTGGTTCAAGGTGGCCTAGCTAACAAGTGGAAGAATTTGAAGTCAGGTCTAACCCCGAAGCCACTGCCCCTCCTCTGCACAGGGATAGAGAAAGGAAGGCGGTGACGGGGCAGGTGGGGTGACCTGAGAATGCAGCCCTGGGGAAGGGCAAGGCTTGAGTGGGGACCAGGAGGGTAGGCAGGCCTGGCATAGCCCTGCCAGTCCTTTCTTTTATTCTGTGGGTTTTGAGCACCTACTGTGTGCAGGCCCACTGAGTGCCTGGGAAAAGAGAGAGCCCCTTCTGTCCAACAGCCTACAGTCCAGTGGATGAGAAAAAGAATGTGCACAAAGAAAAGTGGACTAAATGAAGAATAAGGATAGGCCTAGTGTGGTGGCTCACGCCTGTAATCCCAGCACTTTGGGAGGCCAAGGCGGGCAGATCACAAGGTCAGGAGTTCAAGACCAGCCTGGCCAACATGGTGAAACCCTATCTCTACTAAAAATACAAAAAATTAGCCAGCATGGTGGTGGGCACCTGTAATAATCCCACCTACTCAGGAGGCTGAGGCGGGAGAATCACTTGAACCCAGGAGGCGGAGGCTGCAGTGAGCCGAGATCGCACCACTGCACTCCAGCCTGGGTGATGAGAGCAAAACTCTTTAAAAAAAAAAAAAAGATGAATAAGGATAAATGTCACAAAAAGCATGGATAAAAAGTCCTGAGAGTTCCAAGGAGGGGAGGGGATTTAAAAGCAGAAGCTGGCTAAACCCAAGAGAAACCAGGCTGAGGCTGGCTGGGTGGGACTTGCTTGCAGCAGTCTTGCTATTTAGGGCTGAGGCTGAGCCCCGAGGAAAACTCCTTTAGGGAATTAGACTCCTGAGGGAGTCTAAGATTTCTAAAATCTGTTTGGGGGTGACTGAAGCACTTGGGAAGAAGCCTGGGAACGGTGACACTTGAGAGGCTCCATGAGCTGACGTGAACTTCCTCCCGCTGGGGCTGGTGTTTTAGCCTAATGAGACTTGCCCATGAGACTTGCACCCAGTCTCTTGGAGTGCAATTTTTGTTTTTCTTTCTTTCGTTCTTTCTTTTTTTCTTTTTTCTTTTTTTTTTTTTTTCGAGACAGGGTCTTGCTCTGTCACCCAGGCTGGAGTGCAGTGGTGTGATCTTGGCTCACTGACACCTCTGCCTCCGAGGTTCAAGCGATTTTCCTGCCTCAGCCTCCCAAGTAGGTGGGATTACAAGCACCCGCCACCATGCCTGGCTAATTTTTTTTTTTTTTGAGACAGGGTCTTGCTATGTTGCCCAGGCTGGAGCGCAGTGGCTATTCAGAGGTGCGATCCCACTACTGATCAGCACAGGAGTTTTGACCTGCTCCATTTCCGACCTGGGCTGGTTCACCCCTCCTTAGGCAACCTGGTAGTCCCCCGCTCCCGGGAGGTCACCATATTGATGCAGAACTTAGTGCGGACACCCGATCGGCATAGTGCACTACAGCCGAGAACTTCTGGACTCAAGCAATCCTCTCACCTCAGCCTCCCGAGTAGCTGGGACTACAGACATGCGCCACCACACCCAGCTAATTTTTGTATTTTTAGTAGAGATGGGGTTTCACCATCTTGGCCAGGATGGTCTTGAACTCCTGACTTCAAGTGATCCACCCGCCTTGGTCTCCCAAAGTGCTGGGATTACAGGTGTTAGCCACTGTGCTGGGCCTGGTCTGTAATTTTTTATCCCAACTGAGTTATAATGTATCATTCAATGTTATGTATCACAGGTCAGCAAACCATGGCCCGTAGACCAAATGTAGCCTGCACCTGTTTTTGCACAGCCCCATGCCAGGAATAGTGGTTACCTCTTTAAATAGCAGAAAAAAATCAAAAGAAGAATAATAGTTTGTGACATGTGAAAGTTATATGGGAGTCAGATTTCAATGTCCATAAAGTTTTATTGGAATGCACCACTCCTGTTCATCTGTGCATTGGCTGTGGCTGCTTTCACACTAGGAAGACACAGTAAAGTCATTGCCACCTGCAAAGCCTAAAATATTTACTACCTGTCCCTTTACAGAAAAAGCTTGCCAACTCCTGCTATAGAGAAGCCTGGGCAAATTAAACATGAGTATTGTTTATATACTTAAAGAATAAAAGATGGGCTCAGCTCAGTGGCTCATGCCTGTAATCCCACCACTTTGGGAGGCCAAGCCAGACAGATCACTTGAAGCCAGGAGTTCAAGACCAGCTAGGCCAACATGGCAAGACCCCGTCTCTACTAAAAATGCAAAAATTAGCTGGGCATGGTAGTGCAGCCTGTAATCCCAGCTAATCTGGAAGCTGAGGCACAAATCGCTTGAATCTGGGAGGTGGAGGTTGCAGTGAGCTGAGATTGCACCACTCTACTCCAGCCTGGGCAACAGAGTAAGACCCTGTCTCCAAAAAAAAAGAAAGAAAGAAAAACGTGAAGTCTGCAGTGAAGAAGGAAGAAGGGAAGAACACATCCACTTTGGGACTAGCCAGTGATGCGGGAAACTGCTTTGCTGCTACCATAGTGCAGTGTCTTGTAGCTGCAGGGTTTCCTGTGTTTTCTGGAAACAGACTTTTCTCTTGTGTTCTGCCCTATCCATCCCTGTCTCCTTGGGATCCCACATTTTGCCCTAGGACTTACACCAGAGGATCGATAAGTTCCGTATCACCCCAGCTTTGGAGGACAGCAGCTTCCACTATGGCTTCAACTCCAACTATCTGAAGAAAGTCATCTCCTACTGGCGGAATGAATTTGACTGGAAGAAGCAGGTGGAGATTCTCAACAGATACCCTCACTTCAAGACTAAGATTGAAGGTATGTTTGCAAAACGCCAGCCACAGAGGGACGTGTGTCATGAGAACAGCCTTCTTGCACAATGACTTAGAGTCAGATAAAGTTGGGGAGATTCAGAACCAAATTACAGGTCACTGCGATGTACTTATAAGTTGTAACCTAACTAAATGCAAAAATATTGCAGTCACAACAAATCTGTACATCTTTAGAGCTAGGCAGGAATACATACATGTAATTTAAAAACCAAAGAAATACAGCATCCAGTCCAATGAGGTGTCAATCTTTGAGAGGAAGGATGGAGATAAGATTTAGCCCTGGGCAGGGCCTTGGTCAGCTCAACCCATTCTTGGAGTTTTGGAGTCCATGATGTCATGACTGTTCAATGATGCTCATCCTATCAGTCAAGATGCTGTGAAATGCTGTCCTGTCTGTCTGCATCTCTAAGCCTCATGTCCCAACTGTATCACAGGTTGTCACACAATGTCACCAGGAAGGGAAGGTATCTTTCAGAATTTCCTTGGGAAGGTAACCCCAGGATTATTGGGATGAAGTAATAGTTTACTTAGTGAAAAAGCATTTTTCTAACTCCAGAAAGATTTAGAATCAAATATGGGCCAGATGCAGTGGCTCACACCTATAATCCCAGCACTTTGGGAGGCCGAGGCAGGCAGATCACCTGAAGTCAGGAATTCGAGACCAGCCTGGCCAACACTGTGAAACCCTGCCTCTACTAAAAATACAAAAATTAGCTGGGTGTGGTGGCGGACACCTGTAATCCCAGCTACTTAGGAGGCTGAGGCAGGAGAATTGCTGGAACCCAGGAGGCGGAGGTTGCAGTGAGCCAAGATCGTGCCACTCTAGCCTGGGCCTTGGAGTGAGACCCCGTCTCAAAAACAAACAAAAATATGGAAATGCTTTTTAAGGAGATCAAACCCATACTATTAATTTTTACATTTCTATTTAATTTTAGTAAAATGGACATAAAATTTACCATCTTAACCACCTTAACATATGGTTCAGTAGCATTAAGTATGTTCACATTGTTATATAACCGTCACCATCATCCATCTTCGGAACTTTTCATCTTCCCAGACTGAAACAGTACTTATTAAATGCTAACTCCCCATTCTTCCCTCCCCTAGCCCTTGGCAACCACCACTCTTCTTTCTGTCTCTATGAATTTGACTACTCTTAAGTAGCGGATATAAATGGAATTACACAGTATTTGTCTTTTTATGCTTATAGCTTATTTGACTAAGCATACTCTCCTCAGCACTGATGTTCATCCGTGTTGTAGCATGTGTCAGAATGTCCTTCCTTCTTTTGGCTGAAGAATATTCCATTGTATGGATGAGCCACATTTGGTATATCCGTTGTCTATTGAGGGACACTTGGGTTGCTTCTACCTTTGGCAATTGTGACTCATGCTGCTGTGAACATGGGTGTACAAATATTCCTTCCAGACTCTGCTCTCGGCCAGACATAGTGGCTCACGCCTGTAATCCAGCACTTTGGGAGGCTGAGGCCGGTGGATCACCTGAGGCCAGGAGTTGGAGACCAACCTGGCCAACATGGTGAAACCCCGTGTCTACTAAAAATGCAAAAATTAGCTGGGTGTGGTGGCGGGCACTTGTAATCCCAGCTACTCAGGAGGCTGAGGCAGGAGAATCGCTTGAACCCGAGAGGCAAAGGTTGCAATGAGCTAAGATTGCACCACTATACTCTAGCTTGGGCTCCATCTCAAAAAAAAAAAAAAAAGATTCTGCTTTCAGTTCTTTCGGATCTGTATCCAGAAGTGGCCTTGCTGCCTCCTATGGTAATTCTGAGGAACTGCCATACTGTGTCCCACAGTGGCTGCTCCGTTTTACCTTCCCACCAACAATGCTTCAGAATCCCAATTTCTCCAAATCCTGGCCAATATATATATATATTTTTTTGGTAATGGCCACCCTAATGGATATAAAGTCGTATTACATTTTGGTTTTGAGTTGCATTTTCCTAATGAACTGATGTTGAGCATTTTTTCAATGCTCAACTGGTACTTATTAGATTCTTTATAATTTCTCTGAAGAAATGTCTGTACATGTCTTTTGTCCATTTTTGCTTTTTCTGTTAGGTTTCAGAAGTTCTCTATATATTCTGAATAAAATCTCTTATATGACATTTGCAAATGTTTTTTCCCACTCTGTGGGTTGCCGTACAATTAATCTTTTCAAGAGACAAGGTCTCGCTCTGTTGCCCAGGCTAGAGTGCAGTGGCTATTCACAGGCGTGATCATGGCTCACTACAGCCTCAAAGTCCTCGGCTCAAGCAATCATCTTGCCTCAGGCCTCCTGAATAGCTGGTACTATAGGTGAGCACCACTGTGCCCAGCCTGTTAATTTTTTATATTGAGGAAATTGTACATGATAGGAATCTTATTTTTAATGTTTAAGATAATTTGGCCTTTTCAAGGAACAGTTAAGATTTTAACTTATTAAAATTCTAGGAATCAGTCAAAGTATATGAAAGACATGTTGGTCGGCCAGATAAACTAAAGTTCCTAAAAAAGGAAACTGAAATCATACAATATTAACTGGGTGTGGTGGCATGCACCTGAGGTCCCAGATCTACTCAGGAGGCTGACGCAGGAGGATCGCTTGAGCCCAGGAGTTCAAGGCTGCCGTGAGCTGTGAGCGCACCACTGCACGGGTGACAGATCAAGACCCCATCGTTTTAAAAAGGAGAGAGAAAGGAAGGATGGATGGAAACCTTGTCTCGGAGGTGCCTGGGCAGCAAACATCCTTATTCTCCTGGTGCAAGGAGTCCAGGCCTGAGGGAGGGTGAGAAAGAGAAAAGCGAAGTCGAATCCCAGCGGTGTGTCCTGGAGCTTGAGCTCTTCCTGGGGCTCATCCAAGAACACCAAAAAAAAATCTGGAATGATTTTTTGGATCAAATTTGGACTCTTCTTGAGTGTTGCTGTATTCTTTACAGGATTTTGATATTTTCTGTTACGAGTCTAACAAAAGGATCCAAGCCACTTCCTCCCAGCCAAATTGCTGTGTGCAATGACCAGAGGCTCCTGTTTGGATCCCTGGCACGAAATTGCCTGGCTTCTTTGAGTTTGACTTGGATCCCCGTGTTGCCCCAGCTCTTCAGGGTCCATCCAGCAGAGATTGACAGGGTGCCTGCTGTACCCAGGCATTCTGCTGGGGTTGGGGACGCATAGGGAGGACAGGGTCCCTCCTTCACAGCTCACAGGCTCTTCAGGGGCAATTATGGCACACAGTGGTGGCCCTATGAGGGAGGAGGCTCTGGGAGCTTCATGAGTCCCACAGTCTGCCTTTGGATGTTTGGGAAGGCTTCCTGAAGGAGGTGGCATCTAAGCTGAAATGAGGGGGACTTTGCCAGGTGTGTGGGTAAGGTGGTCCAAGAAAGGGGGGACAGCATGTTCAAAGGCCCAGAGGCAGCAGGCAGTAAAGGGCCCTATTCCTCCTGGCGGCTGCAAGCCTTACCCCACTAGACCCTCTCAGGGTGCCTCAGGACACTGCATGTTTTTTTAGAGACAAGGCCTCTCTAAAGACTGGAGTGCAGTGCTGTAATCACAGTTCACTGCAGCCTCAACCTCCTGAGCTCAAGCAATCCTCCCACCTCAGCCTCCCAAGTAGCTGGGACCACAGGTATGCACCACTACACTCAGCTAATTTTTTTTTTTTTTTTACATTTTTACTAGAGACTAGGTTTACCATGTCGCCCAGGCTGATCTCGAACTCCTGGGCTCAAGCAGTCCTTCCACCTTGGCCTCCCAAAGTATCAGGATTACAGGCGTGAGCTACCACACCCAGCCGACATTGGGTGTTTACCGTGCAAAACCTCCCTGGTGTACGACTGCTCCAGAAGGGCCAGTTTCCGGCATTGAGTTCCTCATGGACTTACCCGTGTGTGGTTCTGGCGCACTGCCCAGGGCTGGAGGCCTGTTCTTGGCCTTGGTCCTTGTGGTGTGCGCCTGGGTTCCTGCATTCTCTGCCCATCCTCCCACAGTGCTGAGTGGGCAGCTTCTGGCCTGCGGGCCCCACAAACCTTCAGTATTCCCCTGAATCTTGTCCTGGGCTCCCCAGGCTGGGGTTGGTCCAAGTCCTCCTCCCTCTTCTCTCTCACCGTGGACTTCTCAGGGTCCTCTGTCGCTGCACTGACCCCCACACTCCTGGCTGCTCACAGCCCAGCCTCCAACACCCACTGCCGTGTTCTGTCTCCATCCACACTGGCCTCGCTCTTCAGCCTCCTTGTCCCCGACACTTCCCTGCTCATTCTGTGCTGAGCTTCCAGATCTAACCCACGTCTTGGGCCTCCCACCACAGGAGACCAGGCTCTGTCCCAGTGTCTGAGGGCTTTCAGGGGCAGGAGACCTCTGGGTAAGCCCAACCCTGTCACGTCCAGGGAGAAAGGAACTGCCCGAGGCACCAGGTCTCCAGACTCCCTGCCTGTCCCTTTTTCTTTTACCCTCGGCCCTGACACCTGGTACCCCACCCCCTTCCCTCACCCCCTCCAAGCCCAGTGCCACCATCCTGAGCCCTTCTCAGCTCCAGGAGCCCTGTCTTGGAATGTCCTATGGATGCCAGACCTATAGGGAAAGCCAAAGAGAGTATTTCCTCCCACAAAGGGAAACGGAGACCCATGAGGCAAACTGTGAGCTATGGGCTTTTAAAAAAAATATCTTGGCAGGGCGCAGTGGCTCACGCCTGTAATCCCAGCACTTTGAGAGGCCGAGGTGGGTGGATCATGAGGTCAAGAGATCGAGACCATCCTGGCCAACATGGTGAAATCCTGTCTCTACTAAAATACAAAAATTAGCAGGGCATGGTGGCGTACGCCTGTAGTCCCAGCTGCTTGGGAGGCTGAGGCGGGAGAATTGCTTGAACCCAGGAGGCAGAAGTTGCAGTGAGCCGAGATCACACCATTGCACTCCAGCCTGGTGCCTGGTGACAGAGCGAGATTCTGTCTCAAAATCTATCTATCTATCTATCTATCTATCTATCTATCTATCTATCTATCTATCTATCATCTTGCCGGGCACGGTGGCTCACACCTGTAATCCCAGCACTTTGGGAGGCTGAGTTGGGCGGATCACCTGAGGTCAGGAGTTTG
>CAUYQU010019156.1:0-79438 GCA_963574635.1 Cheracebus regulus | reverse complement strand
ACCCTTCTCTCTGGCTGCCCTTAGCATTTTCTCCTTCATTTCAACCCTGGTGAATCTGACGATTATGTGCCTTGGGGTTGCTCTTCTTGAGGAATATCTTTGTGGCGTTCTCTGTATTTCCTGGACTTGAATATTGGCCAGTCCTGGAATTTCTTTTCTTAAAGAATGTTGAATATTGATCCCCAATCTCTTCTGGTTTGCAGGGTTCCTGCTGAGAAGTCCGCTGTTAGTCTGATGGGCTTCTCTCTGTAGGTGTCTGACCTTTCTAGCTGTCATTAACATTTTTTATTTCATTTCAACCTGGAGAATTTGATGATTACATATCTTGGGTATGATCTTTTTGCTTCATTTCCTGAACTTAAATGTTGGTCACTCTAGCTAGATTGGGTAAGTTCTAATGGATGATATTCTAAAATATGTTTACCAAGTTGATACCATTCTCCCCATCTCTTTTGGGAACACCAATGATCATAGATTTGATCTCTTTATATAATCACATATTTCTCGGAGGTTCTGTTCCTTTCCTTCTCATTTTTTTCCTGTACTCTTGTCTAATTGTCATATTTCAGAAAGCTAGACTTCGAGCTCTGATATTCTTTCCTCCATCTGGTCTATTTTGATATTAATACTTGTAATTGCATTATAAAATTATTGTGGTGTTTTTTCAGCTCTATCACGTTGTTTACATTCTTTTCTATACTAGCTTTTTTGTCCATCAGACTTCAACTCCCACACAATAATAGTGGAAGACCTTAACACCCCACTGACAATATTAGATCATCAAGACAGAAAACTAAGAAAGATATTCAGGACCTGAGCTCAGTACTGGATCAAATGGACCTGACAGATATCTACAGAACTCTCCACCCCAAAACAACAGAATATACATTGTCCTCATTGCCACATGGCACATCCTTTAAAATCAATCACATAATCTGAAGTGAAACATTCTTCAGCAAAGGCAAAAGAAATGAAATCATAAAAAAAAAAAAAAAACCTCTCTGGCAACAGCGTAACCAAATTAGAAATCAAGACTAAGAAATTCACTCAAAACCATACAATTATATGGAAATTGAATCACCTAATCCTAAATGAATTTGGGTAAATAACGACATTGAGGCACATATTAAGAAGTTCTTTGAAACTAATGAGAAAAAAGGTACAACATGCCAGAATCTATGGAACACAGCTAAGGCAGTGTTAAGAGGGAAACTTGTAGCACTAAGTGCCCACATCAGAAAGTTACAAAGATCTCTAGTTAACAACCTCACATCACAACTAAAAGAACTAGAGAACCAAGAGTAAACAAATCCCAAAGGTAGCAGAAGACAAGAAATAACCAAAATCAGATAGGAATTAAAGGAGACTGAGACACACACACACAAAAAAAAGTCAAAAGATCAACAAATCCAGGAGCCAATTTTTTTTCAAAAAAGTTAATAAAATAGACCACTAGCTAGACTAATCAAGAAGAAAAGAGAATATTCAAATAAACACAATCAGAAACTACAAGAAGGATATTACCACTGACCCCACAGAAATACAAACAACCATCAGAGAATGTTATGAACACTTCTATGCACATAACTAGAAAATATAAAAGAAATGAATACATTCCTGGACATATATATCCTCCTAAGACTGAACCAGAAAAAAACTGAATCCCTGAACAGAGTAATAATGAGCTCAAAATTGAGTCCGTAATAAACAGCCTACCAACCAGAAAAAACAAACTGAATCCAGAAGCACATCAAAAAGCTTATCCATCATGATCAAGTCAGCCTTTTCCCTGGGATGCAAGGTTAGTTCAACATAAACAAAGCAATAAATGTGATTTATCACATAAACAGAACTAAAGACAAAAACCACCCAACTATCTCAATCTATGTATAAAAGACTTTCAATAAAATTCCGTACCTATTCATGTTAAAAACTTCCAATAAACTAGATATTGCAGGAATATACCTCAAAATAAGAGCCATCTATGACAAACCCACAGTCAACATCATACTGAATGGGCAAAAGCTGAAAGCATTCCTCTTGAAAACTGGAAAAAGACAAGGATGCCCTCTCTCATCACTCCTATTCAACACAGTATGGGAAGTCCTGGCCAGGGCTATCAGGCAAGAGAAAGCAATAAAGGACATCCAAATAGGAAGAGAGAAAGTCAGACTATCCTTGTTTGCAGGCAACATGATCCTTTATCTAAAAACCCCACAGTCTCAGCCTGTAAGCTCCTTAAGTTGATAAACAACTTCAGTAAATTCTCGGGATACAAAATAAATGAGAAAAAAATACTAACATTCCTCTACACCAACAGTTAAGCCAAGAGCCAAATCAAGAACACAATCCCATTCACAACTTCCACAAAAAGAACAAAATACCTAGGAATAAAGCTAGCCAGGAAGGTGAAATATCTCTACAAGATGAACTACAAAACACTGCTTCAAAATATCAGAGATGACACAAATAGGAAAAATTCCATGCTCATGAATAGGAAGACTCAATATTGTTAAATTGGCCATACTGCCCAAAGCAATTTATAGATTCAATGATCTTCCATTAAACTACCATTGATATTCTTCACAGAACTTGAAAAAAGCAATTTTAAAATTCATATGGAACTGGAATTCGTATGGAGCCCAAATAGCCAAGGCAACTCTAAGCAAGAAGAACAAAGCTGAAGTCATCATGCTACCCAACGTCAAACTATACTACTACAGTTACTACAGTAACCTAAACAGCATGGTGCTGATCTAAAAACAGACACATAAACCAATGGAACAGCCTAAAGAGCCCAGAAATCAGTCTGCACACCTACAACTATCAGATCTTCAACAAACCTGACAAAACAAGCAAGGAGGAAAGGATTCCCCATTCAGTAAATGGTGCTGATATTACTGGCTAGCCATATGCAGAAGACTGAAACTGGACCCCATCCTTATATCATATACAAAAATTAATTCAAGATGGATAAAAGACTTACATGTATAATCCAAAACTAAAACAAACAAACAAAAAAAACCTGGAAGACAGTCTAGGCAATACCATTCTGGAAAGAGCAGTGGGCAAAGATTTCATGATGAAGACAAAAAAAGCAACTGCAACAAAAGCAAAAATTGACAAATGGGATCAACTAAACAGCCTCTGTATAGCAAAGGAAACTAGCAACAGAGTGAACAGACAGCCTACAAAATAAGCAACAATTTTTGGCAACTATGCATCTGACAAAACTCTAATATCCAGTATCTGTAAGAACTTAAATTTATAACAACAACAACAAAAAAAAATTAAAAAGTAGCCAAAGGACATAAACAGACACTTTTCAAAAGAAGATATACATGTGGCCAACAATCATATGAAAAAATGCTCACTATCACTGACCATTAGAGAAATGCAAATCAAACCACAATGAGATATCATCTTACTTCAGTCAAAATGGCTATTATTAAAAAGTCTAATAACTGATGATGGTAACGTTGCAGAAGGAAAAAATGGTTATATACTGTTGGTGGGAGTGTAAATTGTTTCAACCATTGTAGAACACAGTGTGGCAATTCTTAAAAGACCTAAAAACAGAACTGTCATTTGATCCAACAATCCCATTACCAGGTATATACCCAAAAAAATATAAATCATTTTATTATAAAGACACATGCATGTGCGTGTTCACTGAAGCACTATTCACAATAACAAAGACATTGGACTCAAACTAAATGTCCATCTATGGTGGACTGGATAGAGAAAATGTGGTACATATACACCATGGAATAGTATGCAGCCATAAAAAAGAACAAGATTATGTCCGTTACAAGGACACAGATGGAGCTGGAGGCCATAATCCTTAGCAAACGAATGCAGGAATGGAAAACAACCATATATTATTACCTATAAGTAGGAGTTAAATGATGAGAACATATGGACACATAGATGGGAAAAACATACACCAGGGCTTATTGTTGGGTGGAGGTGAGGAGGAGGGAGAGGATCAGGAAAAATAACTAATAGGTACTAGGCATAATACCTGGGGGACAAAATAATCTGTACAACAAACCTCCATGACACAAGGTTATCTATATAGCAAACTTGCACATGTACCCCTGAACTTAACAGTTAAATTGAAAAATAAAAATAGTTCATCATATGAACATATGTTTTTTAACTCATTCTCTAACAGATGTTTGCATTACTTTGAGTAGTTATACACATTTAAGATGTGTGACAAGTTTTTTTTGTGCAGGTTATGTTTTCTTTTTTTTTTTCAATGTTATATATCTAAGAGTAAAATTGCTTTGTCACAGAGCAAGTTCAATTTTATAAGAAACTGAATAACAGTTTTTGAATGTAGTTGTTGCATTTTAAGTCTATAAAGCATTTTAATACCACAGTACCATTCTTATCAATGAGGTTTCCCTCTCCATCCCTAACTCCTTATTCTAACAAAAGGCAAAAACAAGAGCGAAAAAGGTGCTGTGATCTTCCCTAAACACATCCTTCTCCTTAACCTAAACATCAATGCTTGCCCAGGGTTGCAGTTCACCCAGCTTCTAGGCCAAGGTAAAATGCCACTCTCCCTGATGAATCTTCAACATAAATGTATAAATTTCACCACAGTCTAATTAGGCCATCTAAGGTGTGAAGTATTAACTGAAACAATGTTAAGTTCTTCATTTAAACTGGAATCAGGACCACCCAGAGGATATTTGCTTATAGCCTCTGCATCTACATCAACTTATACAGATGTCCTATATTATCTCAAGCGCTACAAAGCCAACCAAAGGTTAGTTTTGAAAAGCTTACTTTTATTTCACTCTTGATATGTAATATTACAAGGAAATCTTCCTAACTAAAGCCTCGATGAGGGCCCCTTACTGAAATCGCTGTAGGAAACTCTACCATTGCCTCCATCACAAGCATTTTTTTTGTAGACTTAATTATATTGAAACTCTAGAGAAACTTCCACTTTACTATAAACTCTACTTAATCAAGAACTTCTTCCAGAAGGAAAATAAAAGAGTTACACTATGGAATGAATGTTCGCGTTTTCCTGAGCTAACAGAAAATATTTATATACACTTGCCTCAACTTCTGCTTGATTTTTGCCAGACAGGGATTTGGGAGGGGAAGAAATCTCCCTCTGCAGAAGGCTCTCATTAACACAGTTACCTTGGATAGACAGATGGTCACCTAATCAAAGACAGCCTTATCCCTCTGTCAAGGAGGATAACTGCAATCATTTGTTCAGGTGTGCCTCCCATTCTGATTGTAAAAATGCTATCACATCTTCATACAGTCACAAGAGAAATAAGAAAGTGTCTTATAAACAAATCTTAAATAGATTCAAATTTGTAATCTTTGCACATTCAAAAATATTGCCACTTCCTTTAAATACCCACTCTGAGATTTTGCCAATTGACTTGGCAATAATATTAACTCAAAAGCAGTGACTAATGCAAGAAACAACAGAACAGGGACACAATATTATTCTTTTCTTTCTAGATTGAGAGAAGAGAGAAACATATTTTTAAGAAGTATAACTATGTCAGATAAATATATAATATACAATTCACCTAAATAATTTAAATGGAATCATATGCAAGATCATAATCTATGTAAGTATCAAAAAGAATCTGAACAAGGAGATTAAAATGTTAACACTGGCACTCATGTTAGTCAAAATACACCTAGCAATTAAAAACAGTTTTTTAATTGTTCAAATGTTCACTTTCTCTCATAGAAGATGTGTTCAATGCCTCATGTTCATACTTGTTTCAGTCAACACATCTATCGGCACAGGGGAAAGGCCACTGAAACTCAAATCATGGGGTGTAAATTTGGGGTGTAAATTTACATTCTCACTTGGCCACTTACAAACTATGTGACTGTAGAAAGCCTGCCTCTGGCAGCTCCTCAGAAAAAAAGATGTGTAAACTCTACCACTTGGTTATCTTGGGTAGAAAACCACATCATATGCAAACACTGCATATGGCATTTAAATGGCATAAATGTATTTAACAAGTGGAAAAATGGCACACAAAAGATCTTATTTACTATCTACTAGCTAGTTCAGTGCCTGGACTATATTATACATTCAATAAAATAGCATGCAAAAACATCCAGGGTTATAATACTTGTTCTATTCCTATTCAACATTTATTGATTCACAATATAAAACTTATGAGGAACTATTTTGATAAATGTAAAATCATGTTCCAATATTTAATATATCTCTCAGAATTCTCAAAATAAAAACCAGAGTGTTCAACACAACTTGCCAAAATACATTATTAGAGAGAAAATGTTACCTCATAAACAGATATGCTTTCAAAATGAAAACACTCTTGTAGCCTATAACCTCTACAAAAACTGATCAACGTCCAGAGCAGTGACTTCTAAACATTAAAATTCATAGGAATACCCTGGGATCTTCTTAAAATGGAGATTCTAAAGTAGTAGATATAGGATGGAGGCTGAGACTTTGCTTACAAGTTCCCAGATGGCAATGCTGCTAACTGTCTGGGGATCACATTTTGAATAGCAGGGTCCTAGATCACAAAGAAAAAAGAAAACACATTATAAGAGGCTTCAATCATACACCTAGTACAGTAAATAAGAATTTACAACCAAAGGACAAAAAAGCAAACAAAAAATTCAAGTAAACTTCTCACCTTGGGGTAATTAAGAAAAGCTTCTTGGGCTAAAGGAGAAATTAAAATGAAAATTGTACATAAAACCTAGGCAAAGAAAGCACTACATTTAAAACTAGAAATGATACAAGCCAAAGCAGTACTCAAATACATATATACACACACACATATATATACATCTATACATACATATATACACATATATATACATATATACATACATATATATACACATATATATATATACGCACACACACACATATATATATAGAGAGAGAGAGACCAAAATAAAATATTCAACTGTAAGACTAACATAATCCAGTAATCAAAATGAGATAAAGACAGCACCAAAAACCAACGTACGTTATAAAAAATGCTGAAAAAATCCTAAACCTACTAAGGTTTATACCAGATATGCCTAAGTGGTACAATATGTATTAAAACAATTCTAAAGAAATCTGTTACATTAACAGATTAAAGGACAAAACACATGTGATCATATCAATAACTGCTTGAAAGGTTTTGATCTAAGAAATAAATCATTTTGCTAACAAAATGTATTAGCAAGCAAGAAACAGTATTCAAGGTCCTTTATTTAATAAAAGTATTAAAAATATCTAGCACAAATTGCCAAGTGTAATAGTTACTGAAGAAATATTAGACGTTCCCATTAGATCAGGAAAAAGACAAGGATACTTATTATTAACACTGCTACTATTAAGTTGCATAATGAAACTTTCAGTAAATGCAATGAGAAAAGAAAATGTTAATCAAAAAGAAGCAAACATAGAAAAGAAAAAATGTAAGAATTGACAAAATTATATAATGACATGAAAAAAGCCGAGAATCTTTTTTCTTTCTTTCTTTTTTTGAGACAGGGTCTCCCTCTGCAGCCCCGGTTCTAGCAACCCACCCGCCTCGGCCTCCCAAAGTGCTGGGATTACAGATGTGAGCCACTCCGCCCAGGTGAGAATCAGTTTTTTTTTTAATTATTAGAATTGATAACACTCTGGTAAATATACAAATATAAAATCAACATTCAAATAATTAAAAAGTATTACTTAAAAATCTCTCAGAAAAGTTATAAACTGTCTAAATAGTGTCACAACATATACAAAATCTATTTATAAAAACAAATTACTGAAGGACATTTTTTTAAAACCCCAACTAAGTAGAGTAAGAGTTTTCATATTTCTATTTTGGAGGAGTCCATACTGTAAATATGTGAAATATCCCCCCAATTACCCTACAAATGCACCCAAAAAAGCCTAGTTCTTAAAAACTGACATGCATTTACAATTCATTTTCAATGAGAAAAAAAAGAAATAACAGAGATGCTACAGTTTTTCCCGTCTCAGAACAAGCTGTGCCGTTTCCTGCCTCAGGGGCTGCCTAATGTACTTCCTGTTCCCTCTGCTTCACAGGCTGTGTACCTCCATCTTCTGTAATTGCTGGTCAGTCTCACTAATGGGATCTCAGTCCCCCAAAAATCTCTTCTAGAACTTCCTTATTAAAGGTAGGCAAGCATATACATGCCCATATACACCCCAGGTGTGGTATATCCAATCATACATCTCAAACCATGACCATCTCATCTGCAAGATGTTTAACCTCTTAACAACTAACCAATGTTTATCCTTTAGCACTCCCATCAGAACTGTATTCCAAGAGCTCAGAAATCATGGCTCTCTTCCATTTCCAGATAACCGGTATTATAATGCCTGATACATGAGCTTGTTGTTCTTAAAATTTTTAAAGCACGTGTCTACATTTTCACCATTATCAACAATCTAAAAGTCTACAAGGTCAGTCAACTACATAAATACAGTGGAATAATATACAGCCATTAAAATGATACTGCTCAAGAATAATTAGGGACAGCTAATAATTAAAGCAGATGGAACACAGAGCACAATTCCATTTTTGTAATCAAGTTTATGTGCACAAAAGACTTATATAAGGATTCACATAACACAATAATTACCTCTACTCATATTTTGACTTTTATTTGTATTTAATGTTTCATTCTCACGTTTTTTAAAGAAAGCATGAATTATATTTAAAAGAAGAAAAACTCAACATAGGTTTGTTGTTATTGTACACATAGGTTTATGTTTTAAGGAAATAGGCCTCTTCACTTCTTCCAACTCCCTTATTACCTTTGTCACAATATATATAAACTCAGAAAAAACAACATTCAAAATTATAACCTTGAACTCAACAAGCCACACTGGAAATACAGCTCAGTGCTGCTCATAGAAACCCACTTAATCCCTGTCCTGCTGCTTTAAAATATGCAAAATCTTAAATGAAAAAGGGTAAATATTGCCAGTATTTGTTCTGTAAAGGGAAATCACAATTCAGAAAGACTAATTTTCTCTCTTTGAAAGTAGGAATAAGAACAAAACCTCCCTAAATTCTCACCCTGCTGATGTAAGAGGAAGAGTAGAAGAGAGAATGTTCTGTGACGGTATCTCATTTTGGGGTCTGAAAGAATGCTACATTGCTGCCTCTGTGACATAGAGCTTGCCATTTTATATGGTGTTTTCTTTCAGAATCACGTATGAAAATGTGACATAAGCCATAAATCACAGGAACCTTTCACCACTAGATGGTGAGCTTGTGGCTTGGCAGCTCATGCCTCAGATCATTGGTCTCTTCAACCAAAAACATCTGAGAAATCTGATATTCACTCTATTCATTTTTAAAAATTAATGAGGAAAACAAGTACTCTGCAACTAAGCATTATACGAGTCAATGCAGACAGTTATCAAAACATTTTTTTAAATAACCAAAGTTATTACACTTGAGCACTGTTAAGTCCTGGTTTTCCTAATATACATCTTATATTCAAATTTCTCTGGGGGATGGGTTACTTAATAAAGTGAGAATTTCTGTACTTAGGATCCCTAGTTTTCACCTCGTACTTGTCCTGTCTTTTTAAAACCAGCCTTGAATGGAGACAAACACTGCAAAGCACACTCTGAAGCTTTTGCTTAAGAGACAGCTCTACTTTGGCCAGTTCACTGCGTTCACTCATCTCCAGCTACTACACTGCTCTTGTATGGTTGGTTCCTGACTGACCTGCACTCTAGTTTGTTCAGAAAAATCTAGAAGTGAAGCTTCAATCCTAGTCACCCTCCTTCCCCACCCGACCCAGTTTCCTTTCCTCACATCAGTGCCAAAGCATTAGCAGAACCAGTATTTTTCCATAGGGGAAAACTAATGAATTTATTTTAAAACAACTTCTTATAAGCCAAGACAAGGCATTATCATCACTTAAAATAAATACAACTGCTGAGGACTAGCACGTTGCATTTTTCCAAACACAGGTATAAACTGTGCATTTAGGTTATTTTTTTTCTTTCAGGAAAATACTCAATGTAATTAAACATCTGCTCTCTAAAATCCTATACAAATGAATGGCTGATAATTTTAGAATCACTGACAGTTTGGTTTAATGACAGAGCTCATTTAATTTATCGTTTTTAATAGAGTATTTCTGAAATGATATTTTAGGGAAATGCCAAAGATGTTGGTAGAACTAGTGTGTGTAGTGTAAGGAAAAGAAGCAAAATTTAAGCCTTTCTTAAACTGCAGAATTATCTTGTAAATGGCAGTTATTATTCAATATTATGATACAGAGATACCTCAGGACACAAAGCATCATAAAGAGTCAGTGTCCCTATATCAAATGATGCCAGTTTGCCATCCTTTTCACATTCTTACATGCTTTATAAGATGTCCTAGGTCTGGCCTTGAAGTCAGCTGTCATTTTTCATGCTAATTTACTATGCTGCCTATAGAAATTCTTATCCTCATCTATTTGCTATCTAATATCATATAGTTAAAAATCAAATAAACTTCCTAAAATTGTACATGAAACAATGAGTAAGCTCTGGGAACTGCTAGGGAGAATTCTTATCTATCCCAAGCCTGTGTACTTTGGTGGGAGAACTCTGTTATACTCATTTAGAAATATGTTATCTATTTAATAATAATTGTTTATATATCTTGTCTTCCTTTATTAGCTACAAGTTTCTTAAGAATAAGAACCACATGAATCCTCTTTCTAACCCCATAGCTAACCCCCAGCAAAATACTCTGATAAATGCTGAAAGCATTTTCAATTACTTTATTGTTTACTTCCTTTATATTTTAGATAGTTTAGGTCCAGATGAGTAATGTTCCAGTAATTTGAACAGTGGAACCAAAGATCAAAACTCTCTATACTTATCAGCTTACAACCTAAGTTGTGGTCTTTCCAAAATTGCCATCTCTTTTACTCAGACATGTCATATAATCACCATTCCTAGATATGACTCAAGCAACCAGGTATCAGGAGAAGCCATATCAGAGGGCCTCTGAATGTGAGGGGCTGGTGAAAGGCCAATACTGGTAGTATATACAAAGGCACCAGTTAGATACCAGAAAATATGTGCCCTATGACTCACAAGAGAGACTTCTATCCCAAAAGGAAGAAAAAATGCACATGGATACTTTTAATTTGCTACAGTCCTGTGAATGCTTAAATTTAGACAGGGCAGCAAAATAAGACACACACCTATTAACACTCGCTCTTCATGGATGTTTCAAATATTTTTAAACTTGAACTTGCCAACAAAATAGAGCTTTTTAAGTAGGAGGTATGGATTTTTATATATGTATTAATATTCATATTAGAGCACTGAATGTGTAAACCTTTGTTTTACGATCATTTCTGAAAATAGAAATAAGAAGTACTAGCCCTGATTTCCTGAGGTTTTTTTTGGATTTTCTTAATGTTGCAGTCACAAAAATGAGACTTAGGTTGTTAGAAGCTATTCATAATTGACAAAATTATAAAGTTAGAAAAGTTGACTACATAAATGTTTCCTTATATCTCAGGATGTGGAAGATTAGTGCTCACTTTTGAATGAATATATCAGTATTATGATTATCTCAGTTCTATAATGAAATAAAAGTGCTTAGAACTGGTAATAATAATTTGACCTCTGGCATTTTTTTCTACTACCGCACCCACAGAACTAAAAACAAATCTAACAAAATGTGCTCACTGGGAAATAAGGGCTATAATCTAGAATTTATTGCATAATTAATAATCTCTTTAGCTACTTCACTATATTGGCATTGACAGTTAATGGATTTAGAACACCAATGTTGCTTTTACTCTGACTTAAATATCTTAAAGAGTCTAAAACATCAAATTGATAGTCAGAGTCCTGCCACCTATTAACAGCAGCCCTAATGATTTTATCTTTCTCTCACAGCTTCACGTTAATGCAGTCCATGAAATATTCTAAAATAGTAATTGCAGTGAATAATACAGATTATTTAAACCATGAGTGATTAAGTTAGTGCTAAGAATTTCCCCTAGAGCTACCGCTTAGGTAATCTCTTCCTCTATTGTTACTTAATAATATTCAAATCTAGAAATCTATTAGCTTATTATCTAAGGATGGATGATATTAAAACTAAAACAAGTTGTTGGAAATTTTGTTTTTGTTTTATGATTCCCAAAGAGCCTTAAAGACTGTAATAACGTATGGGACAGAGGAGAATACATGTGACAACTATCCAATTTATTGCCTCTTACCACCAAATCCACTGTTAATTGTCTGTTTCTACAAAGACAGCTGAACACTAGAGGTAAGCATTCCTCCTTTGTAGTGAACATGATGCTAAGCTTTGTCATTAGAGGATACTGTAGGGACACAGCAAGAGGAAGGGGCTTTCTTTCCTTGCTCCAGAGGATTTGTGTTAGCTTCCTTATGCTCCTGCCACCCTGCTACAAGCAGTAAATGCAGGGGGCATATGGTGGTGGTCTACCCCAGCTGCATGCCCCAAACCACAGATCCTTGGTGAGTTTCACAGACCGACCCTGGCCCAGTGAACATGTCACCATGGCCCTCCCAACACATACACTGCAGGCTCCAAGACACATCACTCAGCCAGAGGGCATATCCCCTGTGCCTGAATCCCTCCATGTGTGCATCCACCAGGCTGCGTCCACCTGAACTCGTGTTCCAGGCCTGCCAGCCTCAAGTTGCATATAATCTGGAGATAAATTTTCTAATCTCCTAGAAACTGTGGACCAACTCTGGCCTGGACAACTCAGCAAACTTCTCTGGCATCCAGTTGGCCAGAATCATAATGTCTGCAATGAGGTCTGAAACCTAGCCTTGAGAGGGGGCTCCCATTCCAAGTTTGTTCCTTTTAAGGTTGCTACTAATATAACAAAATGCCACAGACTGGGTGGCTTAAGCAATCGAAATTTATTTCCTCACAGTTCTAGAGGCTGGAAGTCCAAGATCAAGGTGTTGGCAGGTTCAGTTTCTTCTGAGGCCTCTGTCATTGACTTGCAAATGGACACCCTCTTGCTATATCCTCACATGGGCTTTCCTCTGTGTGCACACACAACCTTGGCGGGGGGGTGGGAGACAGTGGTGTCTGTTTTCCCAAGTTTCCTTTTCCTTAGAAGGACACTAGTGAGACCAGGGATCTTATTTTAGCCTTATCTTAACATAATCACCTCTATAAAGACCTTATCTCCAAATACTGTTACATTCTGAGGTATTGGGGGTTAGGACTTCAACAAATGATGTAGATAGGAAGTTTTCACTGTAGATGTAAAACAAATCCAGTTTAGATAACTCTGAACAGAGGCACATATCCTTCCAACATTTTCTGAAATCTCAGCACTTGCCACAATAAAATTCTGCTTCAATACAAGTACAATATTGAATAAATTTATGGAAAGCAGTATTTCAGGACTTCAGTCTTGGTACTAGGAGTGTTCACGATTACTAGATTGGTTATTGCTTCTATGTATCTTCTGTAGGAAAAAAAAAGCTAGGAAATGTGGGCTTTCTGATATGTATTAAAGGTAGAGTCATGTTGTTAAAACTGCTTCCCTGCCAACATTCTATGTTCATGTTTTTACAACTTTGGTATTTCTGCAGTTTTGTACCCTTCTGATTTAGAATTAAGAAAGTAAAGCATGGTTTTGAAATATTAAAGTATAGCCCAGTTAAATTCTCTGCCACTTATTAATCTTATCTACCATGACAACTTTGTTGATCAAGAGCATGAAGTCCTCTGGTACAACATTAATACACAAGGTAACAGTGTCATTACCTACTGCTAGAGTGATAAAACATAGACTACCTGCTTGGTATAAGACAACCCACGCAGACACTTAAAAGTGTTGCTTTGGGGCATAGGAAGTTAGATATTAAACTGTCTTCTTCTTAGACATAATCTGAAGTTTTCCTTGTAAATGTAAAACAAATCTCAATCATATATCTCTGAACAGAGGCTAGTACCCTTATGACTTTTTCTGAAATCCCAGCAGTTACCACAATAATGTTCTGCTTCGATACAACTAAGATATTGAATAAATTTCTAGAAAGCCTTATTTCAGAACATTTGTCTTGACACTAGAAATGCTCACTATTACTAGGTTGGTTATTGTTTCTATACATTTTTAGTAGAAAGAGAAAAGATCTAGAAAATATAAGCTTATTTATCTTTCATTTTATATATGTATGGTAAATATGCATGACATATATGTGTGTATATATATGAAAGTTCAGACTATCATACTAATAATTTTCATTAAACATAGTACTATAGGGTGCTTGTGTGTGTGTGTGTGTGTGTGTGTGTGTGTATTTTTTTTTTGAGATGGAGTCTCATTCTGTCACCAGGCTGGAGTGCAGTGGTGCTATCTTGGCTCATTGCAACCTCCGCCTGCCAGGTTCAAGCAATTCTCCTGCCTTAGCCTCCCAAGTAGCTGGGACTATAGGCACATGCCACCACACCCAGCTAATTTTTATATTTTTTTTAGTAGAGATGGGGTTTCACATGTTGGCCAGGGTAGTCTTGATCTCCTGGCCTCATGATCTGCCCACCCCAGCCTCCCAAAATGCTAGGATTACAGGCATGAGCCACCGCATCTGGCCAGGTTGCTTATATTCTTAACAGGAGGGGACAGTTGCAGACTCCTGGAAGACTTGGCAAGGCTCTATATCACCTGGTTACTAAAACAAGGATGTTCTGCTTCATGTGGTCTTCTGTATATTGTATAAATATTGTTTCATATGACAATGTTTTACAATACTAAAATGGCTAATTTTAAAATATGGCAAGGATCTAAGGCAAAAGTGTGCTCCCTCACCTCCTAGTGTGAATCAGCTTTGTGATAATGGTATCTTTTTAAATCTACAATCATCCATTTAAAAGACTGCCCAATACTAGGAATTCAAGATGATGCTCCCCAGTTAAACATTTTGGTCTGGTTTGGCAATTTTATAGTGGCCCAAGGAAAGACTAATTATAAGAGGTCAAACACTAACAAATCTTGATGGAAATGCTGTCTCCTCCTGCCTTGTTACGCCCAGGATATACAGAACCTGGAATGCATAAGTTCGTACAAGTGTCCAACTCACTTTCATAGGGTAAGAGCTTGTTGCCTATATATACAACTCTAAAGATAACAGATTCTCTCCTTTTGTCTTTTCATATAACAACCTCTAAGCCAGAATTTCCAAAATTACAATCATCAGAAGGTACTAATGCCAGGTACTAATGGGTATTACATACATATACACAAACACACATGTGTTCTATGTCAAAAGAGCTGGAAAATAGTTCATGGTATATTCTACTTGAAGACTCAGAACTCTGAGACCTCAATTATACCTTGCCGTAGAGGAACCTGATTAAATTTGTTTAGTCTAGCTTTCGCCCAAGTATATTTACATCTAGCATTCATCTGTCTTGGAAACTAGGTATGGAAAATGTTCTAGCAAGTAATGACTTTGCTTCACCTCTAAAAATAATTTAGGAAGAAGCATATTATTTCTTCCATTCTCAGAACTCTTCGTATTTTCTAGTAAGTAGGTATAAGGAAACTTGTGGCTCCTGTGACCTACCTCCACTACTTGGAAGACCCATTTGCATTTAGTACACACAGCATTTGTACTGGTCTCAGACCAGAAGGTGAAGTTGGTGTGTGTCTTCCAGGTCATGTGTATGATTTTTATATCGCTCATGTCACAATTTGTCATTTCTCTAAGAAACTCTCCAGAAACTGGTTGTTCCTAAATTGAGGAGTTTTGGAGACCACAGTGATCAGGGATTCTCAAACTTTAAAGTAAAAAGAATCACCTTAAGTCCTATTTAAAATGCAGATTCCAGGAGCTGATTCCCAAAAGGCTATGTAATGATGTTTAAGAAAGCAATGTAACCATTTATATGCAGGGTTTTATTTATATTGTTAGGTAGTTCTGGAGCTCAGGAATTTGCTTTTTTAGCCAACACCCAGGAGATTCAGAGCAAATGAACCACAGGTCATGATCTGAAAAATACTGTTTTTCCATCTTTTGAGACAGGGTCTTACTCTTTTTCCCAGCCTGGAGTGCAGTGGTACAATCATGTCTCACTGCAGCCTTGATCTTCTGGGCTCAAGTGATCCTCCTGCCTCAGCTTCATGAGTAGCTGGGACTGTGCCTGGTTAATTTTTTTAAAAAATTTTATAGAGATGAGGTCTCACTATGTTGCCTAGGCTGGTCTCGAACTCCTGGCCTCAAGTAATTCTCCTGCCCTAGCTTCTCAGTGTTCTGAGATTATAGGCATGAGCCACTGTGCCCAGCCTAAAAAGTACTGTTTAACACTGATTTAGCTGTTCCTATCCATCTTGCCTCCTACTTCTGTTAATGTGCTAGATGTTGGCAACTAACAAATTCCAGTGCTTGTGTAAACTACATATGAAAGCAAGATCCCTTTGGTAAACTAGAGTATGTCACTCTGATAAATACATGGAATGAGGGAAGAAAAGCATTTTCTAATAAATAATAGCTATTTTTAACTCTGACAGGATAAGCAAATGAACCACCCTTTTCTGAATATATGCTGTCCACAGGCAGTGTGCTACCCACATGATCTCATTCAATTCTCCCAATAACACTCTGTAAATGACTGCTGTCCCATTTAGCTGATGAGAAAAGTAAGGACAAATAAATTACCAAGATCCTTTAGTTAAGAAGTAGCATATGGCTGCCTTCCAAGTTAATCTGGAAGGCAGATTAACTTTTCTGTCCCTATTTCCTAATCAGCAAAATAACAATGGGTATAAAATTATCTTTGGATACGTTGATGAACATCTAGCATGATTTTCTAGAATTCAAAACATAGCTGCTTCTAGTAAATTGAATACCTGGATAATTCTAGATTTTTGAAATAATTTTTCATGTTTTTACATGTTATTATGCCATTTATTTTTAAAGTAATTTAAATTATTTGCATTTTAGGGTTTAATCTTAGTTAAACCCTACTGCCAAGTAGAAAGGTTTTCAGTCACCAATATTTGAAAACTCATGTATCTATAATATGGCTATTAAATCTGAACATTTTAAAACAAAATAAAAAAGGGATAGCATATAAGTATAATGGTAATTTTTAAAAACAAATGATGTTCTTGGTGCACATTGGACAAAATTACCATGTTCTCCTATGTCATAGATACCTAAGTACATCAACATGTTTCTTTGATATCCTCACCAGATAAAAGTGGCTTCTTAGACATGGCAATAAAAGAATCAATTTTTTTCAAGGACATTTTATTTCATGACACTGTGCTAAGCAGAAATACTGATTAGGCAGATAATTTGCTGAATGGAGGAAATTTCTCTTTCATTTAATTATCCCACTCAATCACTTATTTACTGTTCTTTTCCTTTTTTTTATAATTTCAGTGTTCTCAGTCCTCAGTTAATCTGAGAATTCACTTATTTTTTTTTCACTCCTCTATATTTCCTTTCACAGAACTTAGTAGATAGAACTCCCAAAGGACTAAAGATTCTACTTGTCCTAACGTCTTCCCCTTGAAGCAAATCAATTCCCCATCTATAAGATGGAAAATTAGTATATTTGTGGAAGTTATATATGTTGGTAAAAAACTGTTCTGAAAGAGTTTCATGACCCATTGATAGAAAATTGAAGTAAAAAAGAAAGTAAGTACCACTTATTCTGGTTAGCTATAATGTTGTACAACTTTGAACAAATGCTAAAAGCTAAAACATCTATTAGATGATAAATGTAGAAAACAAATATAAAAATAATTTTTAAATGTCTTTTTAAGGTGGAAATCATAACCATTAAAAATACTTGTTTGTAAAATAAGAGAGCAAGCAAAAAGAGAAAGAAAAAATGATAGCAGAGGCTCTGGCCCAGCAACTACCCCAGGACTTGTCATGAATTAGGTAGGAATAACTGTAGGATCAAACAGAATTCCTACGTAATGGCTTGAATTTTATGTTCAAAAATACGTATTGGAATTCATTTTCATAATAATAAGGCTATTTTTTCTCCTCAAAAAAAGTGTATATACTAGTGAGACGGGGGAGGAGAGAGTTTACTTTCTTTTTGATAGGACCAATGTCTTATTTATCTTCAGACTCTCTCCACAGTTCCCTCAGCACATGACGGTTATTCATCCAACAAATAATACAATCCCTACCACCTTCTAGGTATTATGGTAGAGCAGATGCTAAAAATAAAACCCAGTTCTAGTACTACCAATTCAGCCTTTCTTTCTTTCTGAGATGGAGTTTCGCTCTTGTTGCCCAGGCTAGAGTGCAATGGCACGATCTCTGTTCACCACAACCTCCACCTCCTGGGTTCAAGTGACTCTCCTGCCTCAGCCTCCTGAGCAGTTGGAATTACAGGCATGCATCACCACTCCTGGCTAATTTTGTATTTTTAGTAGAGACAGGATTTCTCCATGCTGGTCAGGCTGGTCTCGAACTCCCAACCTCAGGCGATCCACCTGCCTCGGCCTCCCGAAGTGCTGGAGTTATAGGCATGAGCCACGGCACCCAGCCCATTTCGGCCATTTTTAAAGTAACTACAGTGACCTAGTACAAACTTACTCTACAAGACCAACATTACTGTTTGTTTAATGTACATTGAAAACATATTGGACATTTTTAGTTGGTTCTCTATGGGATGCTTGCCAATTGTGCCCTGGACCCCAAAATCTAGAAATCAGATTCTTTGGTGGTATATCCAGTATGGGACATGGCAGGAAAAGCTCCAGTTACAAGACTGAGGCCCTATCACTTCCCATTCTTCTTCCCCTCCTCACTCAGATTTCAAAGTAGCACAAGCAGAAAAAAAAAATTTTTTTAAGTTGATATTGTTATCCTAGAGAAAAGTGTAAGCTAATTATGTCCATCAGTACCAAGCTTCTTTTGATCCTCCCTGCAAGAAGTAAGTCAATACCTACATTTTACATATTTTTCTTCTTTTCCCACTCCCAATTAAAAACCATACTTAAAGCAAAATCATGAAAAGGAACACATACTTTATTTTTCTATACAAGTTCAATTTTTAGATTTAATTATATGAAAAACCTACAGTAATTATATTGCTTAATTATGCTGATTTGTAATAATTACATTTAAGTCTTTTTGCTAAAATGTTACTGTGAAATTACGTAACTCATTTCAAACTGCTTATTACCATCAATGGAGTGTTTATAGTTCTCTAGTGAAAAAACCATTCAAAACTAATGTCACTTGTAAATTACCTCACTTATTTATGCTAAGAGTCTTTCAAATGCAGAAATATTCTTTAAAACAGAACTTTATTATCATCAAGTTGGACTTAAGTAAATACCTGGAAATGCATGGAAGCTGCCAAGCACATTCTGACTATTTCATTGCATAAAAACTGCTTGATTCTAAGGAACAGCCTTATCACAATTATGTTTTAAGGCTTTATATGGTAACATCATTTCTCGTAGAGCATAATAAAAGACAGTGGATATTGGAAAATACTCAATGAATAGATAATATTTCTTTTTAAACCATGTAGGTACTAAGTTCCCATTTTTTTTCAAATATCTTCCCTTAAATTAATGCTGAACAAACAAATAATTCTCATAAAATGTTAACCAGAGAGAAGTGAGGTCCAAATGGAAGTTTTAAGATAATACTGACTAACCATTCTAGCTTTTATTTTTCAATTTGAAAATTACTTTGTCAATGTGTATACAAGGACGTAGGGACTCAGTTTACTTAGCTATAAAATGGGGATAACACGACGCTAGTTATCCCCATTTTATAGCTAAGTAAACTGTGTCTGAGAAAACTTTCAAAAACTTGACCCAGATAGCATAGCTGGGCATGTGGAAGCTGACTTCAAAATCCTTAACTACCCCCAAGCTAATGATATCTCAATAAGAATTTTGAAGAAAAAATAAATCAAGCAGAAGTTTTGATGGTAATAACATGACTAGGAAAATCTTAAAAGAAATAACAAATTATGGAAACTTATACTAAGCAGATCACATAAGCAAAATGATGACATAGCTTCTTAACTTAGTGAAACTCAAAACAGATTTTTGATACATCAAATGGATTACTCAGAGAAGCATCTGAATCACACCACTAGATCCCTAACAGTGTCGGTAGAAATCATAAATGCTAAATACTGGAGGTCAGCAAACTGTTCTTGTGGGGTCCTGCAAGCTAAGAATATCTTCACATGTCTAAATGGCTAAAAAGAAAATCATTTTTCATATGTCGAAATTATAAGAAAATTTAGTGCCTATAAACAGTTTTATTGGAACACAGGTGTACCCATTCATTTGTGTACCATTTATTGCTGCTTTTGTGCTACAACAGCAGAGCTGAACTGTCAAGACAGAGACAATCCGGTCCACAATGCATTAAATATTTACCATGTGGCCCTTTACAAAAAAAAATTTGCTAACCTCTACTCTAATGCATACAACAAATTGAATCCATTAAGTTTTCATTATATGGAATTGAAAATAACCAGCATTTCACGATTTTACAGCGAAGAATTACTGTGAATCAAGAAACTACGATATCAACCATCAAATGGAATGTACATTGTTTCATTAAATTTGTCATATTCTGGGTAAGTAGAAACTTCCTTTAGACAATTTGGATTCAGGCTCTATTTACTATTACGAGCTGTGTGGAATTATTTCTATGCCTATGTCAATCCCAGAACTCACATAAAGAACCCAAGTTAGAAGTCAGAAAGGTTAAAAACAAAAAGCAGCAGCAGCATGCAGTTTTATATGCAAATACCAAGGAGTTAAGATCTAAAGAAAAGAGGTTTAACAAAGCAAAGAGACTTTCACATAGACTGCAACAAAGCTACAACAAAGAAAGTGGTTTGAGTATGTTACTCCTGCAAATTATTAAATTTTCATTCTATACATAATGTAAGGTTTGTTTCCTCTAGTTAAATTGTTAATTGTCAGACTACAAAGCTCATCTACTGGAGATACATTCCTAACCTAAACAAAAATGTTAGCTAATTTGCTTCTGGCAAGAAAGGGCTATAAAGTTATTCAAATGAGAATGCTTTTATCTTACATCTGGAAAAGCTGATAACTGCTAATTTCACAAAGCCTTATCTCAGAAAAGTTAATCCACAATTTGTACCAAAAGATCAAAACATTAACCCTCATTTAGAAGTCAGTGAAAATAAGCAAAAGCTTTCCTTGTCTCATCCAAGAAGGAAGACATGTTCTAAGAGGGAAAAACATAGAGAATCACAATAGCAATAAACCTGGAGGAAAAAAAAAATCCATTATAAAGACACATGCACAAATATGTTCATTGTGGCACTGTTTATGACAGCAAAGACCTGGAACCAACCCAAATGCCCATCAATGATAGACTGGACAAAGAAAATGTGGCACATCTACAACATGGAATACTATGCAGTCATAAAAAATGAGCTCATGTCCTTTGTAGAGACATGAATAAATCTAGAACCATCATTCTCAGCAAACTGACACAAGAACAGAAAACCAAACACCGCATGTTTTCACTCATAGGCGAGTGATGAACAATGAGAACACTTGGGCACAGGGAAGGGAACAACACTCACAGGGCTAGGTGAGGGGGTGGAGAGCAGGGAGGGGAGGGACAGCGGGGGCAGGGGCAGGGAGGATGGGGAAGGATAACACCAGGAGAAATGCCCGATGAAGGAGATGGGGTGGGGGTTGGGGGGCGGGGATGGAGACAGCAAACCACCATGGCATGTATATATCTATGCAACAAAAAGATATATTATTGTCTGGGTATACTCAGCCTGAGGTCAATAATAATAAAACCTAGGTATTCTCTTAATCATCAAAACGTACTGTCCTTCACCCTCACCAATCTTCCACTCGCCACATTTTAAGGTAATATATAAAATTTACACTACTAGCACTAACAAATTCTAACATGCCCTATTTTTCCTTCAACACTAGGATGAAGCAGAGAATCCAAAATATTAGAAACACTCTCCCCTTCATGCTTCGAAGAAAGTAACTGGATCAATTTTGTTCACAAAAGTGTTTTACAAGGAGAAATAAGTCTTTTTTTAATTTTTTTTTATTTTTATTTTACTTTAGGTTCTAGGGTACATGTGCAGGTCATGCAGGGTTGTTGCATAGGTGCATACTATATCTGGTATTTCTCCCCATGTTATTCCTCCTCACCCTCCCCACCCCCTGCTGTCCCTCCCCTAGCCACCACCAACTGTCCCCAGTGTGTGATGCTAATCTTCCTGAGTCCACGTGTTCTCTCTGTTCAACACTCGCCTATGAGTGAAAACATGTGGTGTTTGGTTTTCTGTTCTTGTGTCAGTTTGCTGAGAATGATGGTTTCCATATTCATCCAAGTCCCTACAAAGGACATGAACTCATCGTTTTTTATGGCTGCCTAGTATTCCATGGTGTATATGTACATTTTCTTTGTCCAGTCTATCATTCATGGGCATTTGGGTTGGTTCCAGGCCTTTGCTATTGTAAACAGGGCTGCAATGAACATACATGTGCATGTGTCTTAATAGTAGAACGATTTATAGTTCTTTGGGTATATATCCATTAATGGGATTGCCGGGTCAAATGGAATTTCTATTTCTAGATCCTTGAGAAAGTGCCACAGTGTCTTCCACAATGGTTGAACTAATTTACACTCCCACCAACTGTGTAAAAGTGTACCAATTTCTCCACATCCACTCTGCGTCTGTTGTCTCCAGATTTTTTAATGATCACCATTCTAATTGGCATGAGGTGGTATCTCAATGTGATTTTGATTTGCATTTCTCTAATGACCAGCAATGATGAGCATTTTTTCATATGTTCGTTGGCCTCATATATGTCTTCTTTTGAAAAGTGTCTGTTCATATCCATTACCCACTTTTGAATGGGGTTGTTTTATTCTGGTATATCTGTTTTAGTTCTTTGTAGATTCTGGATATTAGCCCTTTGTCAGATGGGTAGACTGCAAAAAATTTTTTCCCATTCTGCTGGTTGCCAGTTCACTCTAATGATGGTTTCTTTTGCTGTACAGAAGCTCTGAATTTTAATTAGATCCCATTTGTCTATCTTGGCTTTTGTTGCCATTGCTTTTGGTCTTTTAGTCATGAAGTCCTTGCCTATGCCTATGTCCTAGATGGTTTTGCCTACATTTTCTTCTAGTGTTTTTATGGTGTTAGGTTTTATGTTTAAATCTTTAAGCCATCTGAAGTTGTTTTTACTGTAAGGTGACAGGAAGGGATCCAGTTTCTGCTTTCTGCACATTGCTAACCAGTTTTCCCAACACTATTTATTAAACATGGAGTCCTTTCCCCATTGCTTATTTTTGTCAGATTTGTCAAAGATCAGATGGTTGTAGATGTGTGGTGTTGCTTCTGAGGCCTCTGTTCTGTTCCATTGGTCTATGTCTCTGTTTTGGTACCAGTGCCATGCTGTTTTGATTACTGTAGCTTTGTAGTGTAGTTTGAAGTCTGGCAGTATGATGCCTCTGGCTTTGTTCTTTTTGCTTAGGACTGTCTCGGCTATGTGGGCTCTCTTGTGATTCCATATGAAGTTTAAAGTGTTTTTTTTCAGTTCTGTGAAAAAGGTCATTGGTAGCTTGATGGGGATAGTGTTGAATCTATAAATTACTTTGGGCAGTATGGCCATTTTCACAATATTGATTCTTCCTAACCATGAGCATGGAATGTTTTTCCATCTGTTTATGTCCTCTCTTATTTCGTTGAGCCGTGTTTTGTAGTTCTCCTTGAAGAGGTCCTTTACATCCTTTGTTAGTTGTATTCTTAGGTATTTTATTCTCTTTGTAGCAATTGTGAATGGCAGTTCATTCTTGATTTGGTTCTCTGTTATTGGTATACAGGAATGTTTGTGATTTCTGCACATTTGATTTTATATCCTGAGATTTTGCTGAAGTTGCTTATCAGTTTGAGAAGATTTTGGGCTGAGACGATGGGGTCTTCTAAATATACAATCATGTCATCTGCAAATAGAGACAGTTTGACTTCCTCCTTTCCTAATTGAATAACCTTTATTTCTTTTGCTTGCCTGATTGCTCTAGCTAGAACTTCCAATACTATATTGAATAGGAGTGGTGAAAGAGGGCATCTTTGTCTAGTGCCTGATTTCAAAAGGAATTCTTCCAGCTTTTGCCCATTCAGTATGATATTGGCTGTAGGTTTGTCATATATAACTTTTATCATTTTATTATATGTTCCATCGATACCTAGTTTATTGTGAGTTTTTAGCATGAAGGGCTGTTGAATTTTGTTGAAGGCCTTCTCTGCATCTATTGAGATAATCATTTAGTTTTTGTCTTTAGTTCCGTTTATGTGATGGATTATGTTTATGGACTTGCATATGTTCAACCAACCTTGCATTCCCGGGATGAAGCCTACTTGATCGTGATGAATAAACTTTTTGATGTGCTGTTGCATTTGGTTTGTCAGTATTTTATCAAAGATTTTTGTGTTGATGTTCATCATGGATATTGGCCTGAAGTTTTCTTTTTTAGTTGAGTCTCTGCCTGGTTTTCATATCGGGATGTTGGTCTCTAAAGCGAGTTATGTAGGATTCCCTCTTTTTGTATCGTTTGATATAGTTTCAGAAAGAATGGGACCAGCTCCTCTTTGTATATCTGGTAGAATTTGGCTGTGAACCCGTCTGGATCTGAACTTTTTTTGGTTGGTAGGCTATTGATTGCTGCCTCAACTTCAGCCCTTGCTATTGGTCTATTCAGGGTTTCAGCTTCCTCCTGGTTTAGTCTTGGTAGAATACAAGTGTCCAGGAATTTATCTATTTCTTCCTGGTTTTCTGGTTTATGTGCATAGAGCTGTTTGTGGTAATCCCTGATGATAGTTTGTATTTCTGTGGGATCAGTGGTGATATCCCCTTTATCTTTTTTTTATGGCATCTATTTGATTCTTCTCTCTTTTCTATTAATCTGACTAGCAGTCTGTCTATTTTGTTGATCTTTTCAAAACACCAGCTCCTGGATTTGTTGATTTTTTGAAGGGTTTTCTGTGTCTCTATCTTTTTCAGTTCAGCTCTGCTCTTAGTTATGTCTTGTCTTCTGCTAGGTTTCGAGTTTTTTTTGTTTTTTTTTTTTTTATCTTCCTCTTCTAGCTCTTTCAATTTTGATGATAGGATGTCAATCTTAGATCTTTCCTTGTTTCTCATGTGGACATTTATTGCTATAAATTTCCCTCTCGACACTGCTTTAAAGGTGTCCCAGAGATTCTGGTAGGTTGTGTCTTCATTCTGATTGGTTTCGAAGAACATCTTTATTTCTGCCTTCATTTGTTTATCCAGTCAACACTCAGAAGCAAGTTGTTCAGTTTCCAAGTGGTTGTGTGGATTTGAGTGTGTTTCTTAATCTTGAGTTCTAATCTGATTACACTGTGGCCTGATAGACTGTTTGTTATGATTTCCATTCTTTTGCATTTGCTGAGGAGTGATTTGCTTCCAATGATGTGGTCAATTTTAAAGTAAGTGCGATGTGGGGCTGAGAAAAATGTATATTCTGTGGATTTGGGATGGAGCGTTCTGTATATGCTTGTTAGGTCCGCTTGGTACAGTTCTTCATTCAAGTCCTGGATGTCCTTGCTAATTTTCTGTCTCATTGATCTAATATTAAAAGTGGAGTGTTGAAGTCTCCCACTATTATTGTGTTGGAGTCTAAATCTTGTTTTAGGTCATTAAGAACTTGCTTTATGTATCTGGGTGCTCCTGTGTTGGGTGGATATATATTTAGGATAGTTAGCTCTTCTTGTTGGAGTGATCCTTTTACCATTATGTAATGCCTGTCTTTGTCTCTTTTGATCTTTGTTGGTTTGAAGACTGTTTTATCAGAGACTAGGATTCCAACACCTGCTTTTTATTGTTCTCCATTAGCTTGGTAAATCTTCCATCCTTTTATTTTGAGTCTATGTGTGTTTTTGTATGTGAGATGGGTTTCCTGAATACAGTACACTGATGGGTCTTGACTTTTTACCCTGTTTGCCAGTCTGTGTCTTTTGACTGGGGGCATTTAGACCATTTACATTCAATGTTAAGATTGTTATGTGTGAATTTGATCCTACCATTTTGTTACTGAATGGTTTTCTTGCCCATTAGTTGTCTCATTTTCTTCATTGCATTTTTGGTCTTTGCCATTTGGTGTGCTTTTGTAGCGGCTGGTACTTGTTCCTTTCCGTGCTTAGTGTTTCTTTCAGAAGCTCTTGTAGGGTAGGTCTGGTGATGATGAAATCTCTCAGTAATTGCTTGTCTGTAAAGGATTTTATTTCTTCTTCACTTATGAAGTTTAGTTTGGCTGGATATGAGATTCTGGGTTGAAAATTCTTTTCTTAAAGGATGTTGAATATTGGCCCCCACTCTCTTCTGGCTTTAGGGTTTCTGCCAAGAGATCTGCTGCGAGCCTGACTGGCTTCCCTCTGTGGGTGACCTGACCTTTCTCTCTGGCTGCCCTTAGTATTTTTGCCTTCCTTTCAACCCTGGTGAATCTGACGATTATGTGCCTTGGGGTTGCTCTTCTTTGTGGAGTTCTCTGTATTTCTTGGATTTGAATGTTGGACTGCCTTGCTAGGCTTGGGAAGTTCTCCTGGATAATATCCTGGAGCATGTTTTCCAGCTTGGATTCATTCTCCAAGTCATACTCAGGGACACCAATCAAGCACAGATTAGGTCTTTTCACATAATCCCCTATTTCTTGGAGGTTTTGTTCATTTCTTTTCACTATTTTTTCTTTTGTCTTGCCTTCTCTTTTTATTTCATTGAGTTGGTCTTCAATCTCTGATATCCTTTCTTCTGCTTGATCGAGTCAGCTATTAAAACTTGTGTTTGCTTCACGTAGTTCTCGTGCTGTGTTTTTCAACTCCATCAAGTCGTTTATGTTCTTCTCTAAGCTGGTTATTCTAGTTAGCATTTCGTCTAATCTTTTTTCAAGGTTTCTGGTTTCTTTGCATTGTATTATGATGTGTTCCTTTAGCTCAAAAAAGTTTATTATCCACCTTCTGAAGCCTTTTTCTGTCCATTTGTTGCCCTTTTTCTTGGTCATATTGTGTTCCCAAGTTGTTGAGTTGTGATCCCTTGAAGGAGAAGAGGTGTTCTGGTCTTTGATGGTTTCATCTTTTTTGTATTGGTTTTTCTCCATCTTCATGGGTTTTCCTGGCTGTGGTCTCAGGGAGCTGCTTGATGAGGTCGCTTGTCTGCCTGTCAAGGCGCATCTTGGTTTCTATAGACTCCTTCAGGTTTCTAGGTAAGCTTCCTGTGTCTTTTTTGTTTATACTGGGAGATTAGGCCCGCCTCTTCCGCTGACCTGGAGGTGCTGCTGGGTGATCAACAGCAGCATCCAGCTACATAGGCTTCCTGTGTTTTTTGTTAAAACCTGAGGCCTAGTCCCATCCCTTTAATTGTGGGCTATGATCTTCCTCCACAGGGCTGGATCATTCAGGGTTCAGCTCAGACTGTGGCACTGGCTGTGCAACCTGCTAGAGTTAGTGCTTCAGCCCTCTGGGGTTTGTAGGGGAGGGTAGGGACCCACCTAGCCGCACTGCTTATCTCCCCGTTTCCAGCTCCCTCTCTCTGGTCAATGGGGGTGGCCTGCCCAGCTGCTTTATCTGTCCTCCCGCTTTCAGCTCCCTCTTTCTCCGGGCAGGGAGAGGGGGCGATAGGTCATCTGCAAGCTCTCCCTGCCGGCTTATGGCTTTATGCGTTTGCTTAGATCTGTGCACCAATCCAGGACACCGTTCTGGATTATTACTCAACTCTGCGCTTGTAATTCCCAGTGCTTGACTGGCAAAGATCCCCTCTTCTGTGTATTGCTGAGGCTTTGGGGAAGTGCCGTATCTGGACTGGAGTGCCAGAGGGGGAGCCTCCGACTCACCGGTCAGATGCACTTTCTGGGTGAAGCAGCACCCCTCCCCGCCTCGGTCTGCCTTGCCTGGGCTTTGCTCACCGTAGGACCAGACCTGCTGAAAAGCATCTGGTACTTCGATTGGAGCTAGGAGATCTCTAGATTTTTGCATCTCTCTTGCTGGTTGTTGTGCACTGGAGTTGTTTTTATTCGGCCATCTTGACTCCCTCCATTTCCCTAGAAATAAGTCTTATATAAAGGTAATTATAACACCAACTCCGCAGAGTCCTACCCTTCTGTGCAAAATCCACAGTCAAATCAAGTTTTTATTTATCCTGTGGAGAAAAGATAAATGTTAAAATAAACTGGTAACAGATTCGACTTTCTTTTAAAATATCATATCATGTGAAAAATGCATACAAAAAGCTTGTGACATGGTTCAACACTTATATAGTCTACTTCACTTTTAACTTTAAGCCATCAGCTTCCATCCTTTAATGTATTAAATGTGTTTTAGGACAACTGTAAAAATATAACAAAAGCCATCTTTTAAGAAAACATTGAGCTCAGAAGTAAAAATAGAACCTGTATTTATAAAATTTATTTTTAAAGGTCTTCATTAATTACAAAGTTCTTCTATGGTGCCTCAAAGGTGGTGTTGTATCTGAAAAGTCACCAATCAAATAATTTATTTAAGCCAAGCTCATTCAAAATAGCAAAAGAGCAGCCACTTTTCCAAACATTATGATATGCAGTAAGAAGAGCAAGAGAGATAAAGTAAATATCTATTAATGTATAAAATGAGGTGTACTATATAACTATTCATTATGCTTTATAGCATACTATCATATTTTTTTTAAAAACAGCATAAGTAGGGACCATTACTGCTTCAAGGAGAGAAAAGTTTCGAGGAGAAAACTTTGGATCACTGTTCCAAGGAGAGAAAATTTTAGACACAGAAAGGTTAACTGGCTTGCCCAAGGTGACACAGCAAGTAACAGGCAGAATCACTATTCAAACCCAGGCAGTCTGTCTCCAAGGTCTCTGATCTTAACCAAACACCACACTGCAGAGAGACTTCAGCCCTAGGAAATCACCAAAGGAGTACATGTCTGGCTACAAGATAAAAAGGCAAAATAAATGTCAAAGCTTTAAAACAAGGATTCTATTTTAAGATAAATAAAGACAAAATAAATGGCATTCCATTCATTGACACTGCAACAAATGTAACATAAAATCAATTAACTATTCTTTATTCTGACACTGCTAAAAAAAAAAAAAAAAATCAAAGGATTCAAATCTTACTGATCTCAAAAGGTCTGCAAGGAAGTGAAATACTCCTGAATATGCAACAATTTTAAAATAAGCAAACAGTAGTTACCAAAATAAACTAAAAGGAAATTTAATTGTTCCCATATATCGTGCATTAGCAAAGGATAATGAATATTTTTTAACAATTTGCATATTTTGAATTTGTAACAACTGCAAGAAAATGGATTTGGTAGCTGGGGTATCTTCAATTTTCTATCTCATAGGTTATTCTGAGAAAAAACAAGAAAAGCAAAAAGTCTCATCATAAAGCAATCTGTAGACTGCAAAATTAAAAGAAGGTTCAAGATAGTTTCAAGTCCAGAAACAAAATATCTGTTTTAGCTATAAAACAATCTCATTCTGTTTAATAAAAATAATCACCTGATGCTTTCCATCTGCAAATCTCTGGTAATAAAACCATGAAACTACAAATAAGGTACTTATAAAATGTCACCATTATAAAAAAGCAATCACAGAACTGTCACCAAACAAAACTTAAAAACAAACAGAAAACTAGAGGATTTGAGTGGAAACAGGAAGAAAGTCTAACATCAGAATATTGTTTTATTTAATTTAATGGAGAAATTAAAATTAAGGAGCCCTGTTATTAGGCTACTAAAAGAGAAAGAGAAGTTTAGAAAATGTGCTAGAAGACGCACTGCCATGCAAAACTCAATGACCTACTAGAAAGTCAGCCTCCTTTTGCCATGCAAAACTCAAAGACCTACTAGAAAGTCAGCCTTGTTTTATAGCTAAAACAAGATATTTTGTTTCTGGACTTGAAACTATCTTGAATCTTCTTTTAATTTTGCAGCTACAGATTGCTTTATGATGAGACTTTTTGCTTTTCTTGTTTGTTCTCAGAATAACCTACGAAATAGAAAACTGAAGATACCCCAGCTACCAAATCCATTTTCTTGCAGTTGTTACAAATTTGAAATATGCAAATTGTTGAAAAATATTCATTATCCTTTGCTAATGCATTATATATGGGAGTAATAACATAATCAACTGGGGTTATTATTCAGCTCCCGTCCTTATGTAAAAGGGAAACCAAGTCCAACATCACATCATCAAGAAAGGTTTAAGCAACTAGTCCTGTATTACATCACTGGCAAAAGAACAATTATTCATTACTGGTGCTGTCATTTGGACTTTTTTGCTCAAATGGAATTGTAACCCTAAGTCATTTGTACCATGAAAAAGAAAAATATTCCAGTCTTCAAAAACTATCAGTATCTTCAATTATAGAGATTCCAATCAGAACTTATAATCACACTTGTATTTCAGTGGGAGACATGTAAATAAAACTCATTTTTAAAGTAAAAAAGACCTGAGTTATATCCCCAAATTGGGACGTACTTCAATAATTTCTCCTGGGGAGAGGGAGAGAATTGCTGTTTTACATTAAGTCCCTGGAATTCCTGCCAATAGAATTTCAACCACCTGAACCTCACTTCTAACTTTCCATCTCAGCAGAGGTCAAAGCCCGTACTTGTGAAGAAACTCATCATTCTCCCAATAAAGCAATTTTGCCAAACCAAGCATTGTCAAATACATGAATGAAAAATCAGTTCTGCCCTTAATGAAATTCTAGCCTCATGGTGAACAAACATTTTTAAAAATATTGTAATCCCCTCAAAACCATCAGCAGGACTTTCTTTAAAGTATTTTGGCAAAATCATAGCTTTCAAGATCAAGGTGTTAGGTAAAAAAGAGAAAAAAAACTGCAAATAGACAAATATAAAAAGTGTGTAAAAAACCCCCACCCATATGTGGACACACGCAATAGTAAATAAAACTTTGAAAAGTATGAGCATAGAGATCTGATCTTATAAGTGGCCCTTTTCTTGTATCAACTGTGCAAGAAAAATGTGGCAGCATACAGATTGTGAAAAAGCCTATTTATCTATAAGTTAATCTTATGCAGCCATCTCTGTCCAGCAGTCAGTTGGAGATATAAGGGCATATTTCCCTGAGTCTAGTCTTCCATCTGCATTAAATAATGGCAACTAGACCTCCTTTGCCTGTGCTACCAGAGACCTACCAACATATCTGTGGGAGTGGATGGCAGTATTGTTGTCTGGCTTTACCACTGAAAGGTAATGAAAGTAAACATCACATATGTTACAGCAGATGTTAAAATGCTGGTTACAAATACAAACCGAAGTAATTCAAAAATGTGTCTGGCAAAACTGTAATAGTCAAAAAATCACAGTACAACATGGGAACTGCCATAAGATAGTGAGATCCTTGTAAGTATAACCCAAATTCCCCTTTTCCCATGAAATAAAGCAATTTTTATACTGAGAAAGAGACTGCTGGCTTTTTTTTAAAAAAAGATAGCTTAATTATAATGAAATAATGCATTTCTCTTCACTTTTGTTTCCCTTCCCAGATTATGTGAATACATTTCTGCTCTTTAACTGCAGAATGACAATATGGTATTCTAACATCTATTTTCTATGAAAAGTTGTGGGAAACAACCATCTAGGAAGGGGAAAAAAAAGGTTCACTTTCCATGCACAACTACTACTAACAGTTTCATATTTCTTTCCAGCCTGTGTTCTGTCCAGAACATGTTTTACCTAATTTTGATCACGAGACACTATTTTCATGGTAACATGACAAGTGATTATAGAATTCAAAACTTTGGCTAACTTAATAGGTGTAAATGGTATCTAGTTGTTTGTGCCATTTTAAGTACTACTAAAATTGACCATTTTCCACCACACTAAATTGTTATTGTAAATCAAGAAAGAATTAAGGAATTGATAAGTACCATTGCTTTATTTTATTTATTTATTTATTATATGGAATCTCTGTCACCCAGGATGGAGTACAGTGGCACACTCTTGGCTCACTGCAACCTCCACCTCCCAGGTTCAAGCAATTCTCTCCTCTCTGCCTCCCAAGTAGCTGGGATTACAGGGGCCCACCACCACGCCCCGTTAATTTTTTTATGTTTATTGTTTTTTTTTGGTATCTTTAGTAGAGACGGGGTTTTACCATGTTGGCTAGGCTGGTCTCAAACTCCTGACCTCAAGTAATCCACTCGCCTTGGCCTTCCAAAGTGCTGGGATTACAGGCATGAGCCACCACACTGGCCTTTATGTTTAAATACTAAGGTTGAAAAAAGAGAAATAGTTAAGTAACAAAATATTCTTAAAAGGTAAGAGATAAGAGTATATTTCTACTTCTAAATGTTCAACATGTACCCAAAGACTGTAACCTTAAAAAATTCACCCCAACAGCATTAAATAATTTTTTAAAGCATAGTTTAACAATAAAAGTCCTTGATTACTTGGAAAATGAAGTAACAACTGCTGTAAGAATTCAAAAAAATATATCAGATTGGAGTGCTCTAGAAAGATTTCAGATGAGAAATAGATTTGAGCTGGTTCTTAAACAAGGCTTCAGCTGGGTTGGAAAAAAAGACAGACATCCAGGAACCAGAGAAAAACTTAACAAACAGGTTTGGTTAAAGTAAACTTATACACTGTTCAGGAAGGTGTGCCCTTTAAATTAACAACGAAGACAGACTTGGAAAAGTAGAGATGACAGGTAACATGATGGTAGAAGGTAATATGGTAGAAGGTAAAAAAAAAAAAAAAAAGAAATCTTCAATGGAAAATAACTAAAATTCAAAGTCTAACCTATGGGAAATTACCCCAAATATCAAGTTGAAGAAATCTGAAATACTAAACAAGAAAAAGAAGAGCCATCAAAGTAGCAAGAAAAAACTGAGGATAGGCTGAATTAACAAAATTTAGCCAGAAGAGCCAGGCACGGTGGTGTGCACCTGTAGTCTCAGGTACTCCAGAGGCTGAGATGGGAGGATCTCCTGAGCCCATGAACTTGAGATCAGTCTGAGCAACACAAGGAGATCCTGTCTCAAAAAAGAAGCCCACTACCACCATTAATGTTCTTTTAAAAATTTTGAATATGATATTAAACAGTGATAAATACTATAAATGACTATTATTTTGCAGAAATAATATCTACAGAAAATCTATTAACAATGTTTAGCAAAGAAGCCACGCACATAATTTAAAAATTGCATTCTCTTATTCTAACTAGATAAAAATTAACATTAGAAGAAAGCCCACAAGAACAACAAAAGTTATAAAATGCTTAAACTGAGCAAGAGTTTATGTAACAAATTATAATACTGTAATTTAACAAATTACTAAAAATAGAAATAACTCAAATAAATGGAGAAAGAACATGTTTCTTTATGAAATAGGTAAATATGGCAAAAATGTCAATTCTCTTTTAGCTAATGCCTACATTTTTTGGAATATTAGTCAAACTATCAAATTGCTGACAAAATAAATCAAAACTTAATCTGAAAGATTATATTGTCAAATACCCTAAAAGAGAAGCATGGAAGAGACAAGGCATTATAGCACCCTTGATATATTTATTACAAAGTAGCAATCATTAAAACTATAGCGTACTGTCATGAATTTAGAAAAGGAGATTGTCGTAAAAAGTAGAAGTCACAGGAAAAAAAAATCTAATTATACAGAGTTTAATGTATGCTAAATTAGATATCACCAAGCCAAAGGCTTGGGAAGAATTACTTGAAAAATAACTAGGTATCACCATAGGATACTTTCAACTTAAACCTATACCTTAGTGTATAAAATAAGATATAGTAGTGATAAATTTGAAAACCAACTTATCAAAGTAGAGACAGAAATGAAAACTGAGCATTTATTAGGTTTCTATAAAGATATTAATTTCCCTCAAGCTTTGCTGCAAGAGTAGGAGAAAACACAAAGCTGAAAAAGATCGAAAGATGTGATTATGCAAAAAAGTGTAGAAGCACTCCACATGCCATTAAGTAACTAAAGAAAAGGAAAAGTTGCCTTAAATTTTCAGCTGTTCCTTATAAAACAATTCTAAGAAGGAAGAACTGAAGACCATCAGCCTAAGTCAATGCAATCAAAGTTTACTACTGTATTTTTTTAATCCTAATTCCTACTAGAGGTAGAATCCAGAATTTTCCACTCTAAGGAAAGTTCCAGGGTGACCACTCAAGGTCCCAACAGGAAAGAGATGGGACACTCAAAATGGGATAATGTTGAGTGTTTATTTACAAAGGATGATTTACCAGGTGTGGGTGAACAAGACCCATTAGAGATGGGACACTGGCCTGGGGGTTAGCAGCAGCTAAACTGTTACCACTCTCGGCTGGAAAAGAAGAGATGAAGAGCAGTTACTGAAACCCCAGGAATAGTCACATATGTGGCTGCTTTATGAGGAGCATGAGCTTTGGCTCAGGAACATGGCCCACTCCAGATGCCCTTGCAAGTGGAGAGCGAGGGGAATGAACATTTTGACTTCTCTTTCCTCCCTCTACTTTTGCCAGGCTCTCCATGGACCAAACTCAACTAGAGCATCCACACAGGTAAGCCTCTGGAGCAGAAAGCAGGACACAAGAGGGTGGAAAGTGGGTCTAGAAAAGCAAACGAAAAAAATCTGGTACAACGGGGTAAGTTCATTGTGTGTCCATCCTTGTGAAAGTTCTCTTCTGCTACAAGTTCTGGTTTGCAGCTGTGTTCTTGCCAGTTTCAACCCTGTCCTGAAATCCAGTGACAGGACCTTGACAATATGACGACTTCTCCTATTTCTACTTTAGCCACCACAAAGCCTTTGATGCTTTGATTTTTATCAAAAATCAAATTTTTATCAAAAATCAAATTTTATCAAAAATTAAAAAATAATCCAATTGGCCAACAATATGACAATATAGAAATGATCATTAAACTCATTATTATAAAGGCCAAAGTAGAAAATGCTTACATTACTGTATAAGAAAAACAAATGACTTTTTTTTTTATTAAACTGCAAGCATGTGAACAATACATGGGTTAAATAAAAAATTAAAAGTTGATATTAAAAAGTGGTATATTTTAATATATTCTAGAAATTCAAAGATAATTATGCCACAAAATATAGCTAGAAGGTGTAAAGGAAGGAGCAAGAAAACAAGAAAGGAAAAGAAAACCCTTGCCTACACTATCCACTAAGGGCCCAGGCAATGCTTAGGTTTTGGAATCATGATTTTGCTCTAAGGAAAATTAAAGGAAATAAGCTAGGGAGCCTTCAAAGCCTTTCAGTGACCACAATACTAGGAAAATGTTTTTAAAACGGAACTATAATCAGAAAGAAATCAAAACAATCATATTTGAATGTAGAAGACACAAGGGAAAACAATGCTTTAATCTCAAATAATTAAGGTACTTAGATTGTGTTGATTTTCAGAATTAGCTTAGGATACCGAAACTGGAAAAACAAAAGGCTTCATTAAAAGGAGCAGTGCTTTCTGTGAATACCAGATAGCTCTCATTTTTTAACGAATACTAGACAAAAGCATGCACTCAGTCACCTCACAAGAGATTTTTCTTTCCTAATATAAGCACATAGTAGACGAAATTTCCCCTTAACAATATATAAAGACGGAGATAGCTACAGGACTTAATTACACATATATTTGCCACAATGGAAAAAAGCTACTGAAACAGCATCAAAATGATAAGTTTAGGAGGACTGACTGACCTATTACTTTGACCTAAGTGGTGTCACTGTCTACTGTCAAAAAGCTATAACCAACTTTTGGCATGAGGGGATACTTGAAACAAGTCGTGAGATCACAACTTGAGATGTACTAGTACTTAATGACAATAGACAGTAACTCCAGCACAGCAAACAATGCATGTATGAGCTCTCAGTGAGTCCAGCTCTTTAGGAAGCTATGACATTATCATGCCAGATTATGACATTTGACAAAAGAAAAGTAATTTCACCATAAAACTGAGCAGTCTGACAAGAGAGACTGGAGAATGTTTGACTTGAAATTGCACATTATGAGAACACAAGAGCCAGAAAAAAGGAGAGGTAGTTAATGAAGAGATTTTAGGTAAAGAGGGCCATGGGTCTAGCAGCAGATAGGAAAAGGGCAGATGAGTCTACACAATGAAAGGGGAGGCAGGGGTCAACAGGAGGCAAAAGTTCCAAGTGAAGGCAGGATCCAGGTGAGGATCAGCAAGCTTAGAAGGCATTATGAGCAGAGAGGCCCAACAAAAAGGGAAGCAAAAAATTAAAGATGAGTACACACTAAGTCTGAAAGGAAACTGGGACAACTAGCAGAGATGTGATCATAGATGAGTAAGGCAGGAATCCAGTTTCCAGGCAACTGGGCACCAAGGTAAGCACAGGACCAAACACAAGCCCCAGCCACAGTGAGTCTGTGGCCTTCTGCTTCCAGACGCTGCTGATACGGCCCCACGAGGAATAGGACAAGCCCCGCCTATGGGTGAGACTGAAGCTACTGCCCCTAGGCAGGGCTTGTACTTAAGCTCCTAGGTTGGGTTTCAGTACAAAGCAAGAGACTGGGTGCAGTGGCTCACACCTGTAATCCCAGCATTTTGGGGGGCCAAGGTAGGTGGATCACCTGAGGTCGGGAGTTCGAGACCAGCTTGATCAACATGGACAAACCCCATCTCTGCTAAAAATACAAAGTTAGCCAGGCATGGTGGCGCATGCCTGTAATTCCAGCTACTCGGGAGGCTAAGGCAGAAGAATTGCTTGAGCCTGGGAGGCGGAGGTTGCAGTGAGCCGAGATCACGCCATTGCATTCCAGCCTGGGCAACAAGAACAAAACTCCATCTCAAAAAAAAAAAAAAAAAGTACAAGGCAAGAGCCAAAGAACTAGGGGAACAGAAACACAATCCGGATTTAACTAAGTTGGATTTCACATTCATATGAAAATTCATCCTTTAAAATTAGTGGTAAACAGGTCCTTTCACAAAGTTAAAACAAACACCCCACTTGCCGTTGATTCCCAATGGGATACTCAATGATATGTTAAAAATTAGGATTCTTTGTTCACTAATAAAACTCTCATTTCCAGGAGACGAATCACCTAAAGGACATATCCTTTTAATCACTTTTTATTTCTAAGAGTTTCCCTCTCAAAAAAACATCTATAATATTCAAATTGTGAGAGAAACTAAAAATATCATGGGATATCCTGTTTTATGACATTAATGCACAGGAAACATTTTTGAAGACTGGCACTCAAATATTAGCACAGAAAATACTGATTAAATACATGGAAAAATCTCTTTTAAAAAATACATCTATAGTAATGTATTCTAAGTTACGTAGTTTATGTTCAGCAGCTCAGGTATAATGTATACAATAAAGAGTTGATCCCAAGTCACATCAGATAAAGGACTGGAAATCCAGGAAGTCTGGTGTGATTAAAAATGTCAGACAAATATTTAAGTTTCAGAGACAAGGTGAGTAGGGAGGATTCACATAAAGCTTAAGAGACTGAGCAAAGCTCGGATGTAAAAATAGACATGGCCTGAAACAACATCAAAATGAAAAAAGATAAAAAAATCATTTTAATCTAAGGCTCCTTCTTTGCATTTTCCCCCAAGTTTTTATCATCCTATAAGCTCACAGTACAGGCAAGATCAAGATGCTTTTGAGAGACTTAAAATTTCAAATAAGGCTTCCTAGTCACTACTCCCTGCTGATAAGCCAAATAAATAACCTACATTCTCTATCACAAATCCCAGAAATGAGGGAGAAGAGGGGGTACTGCCATCAGTCAGAAGCAGGATGATGAACATAAAAGATCTCAGGTGATAAATACCTTTCTCTCATGTCCCTGGAGTGGTGGCTCTGCAAATTGCCTCCACCCATTATTGGGCCCAGCTGTGTGTGTGTTAAGATGTGACCCAGGACTGTGCTAAGAAGAGACCCAGGACTCATTACAAGAAAAACCTTACGCAAAGAAGCTTCTTGTCCAGCATAAGATGATTTCAAAAGAAAGTGGGTAAAGATTTGACATCAAATAGAAACCAACTACAAGTGCTGCACTGCCAGCAACACAGAGCCAGAGTTGGATGCTCCTGGGAAGAAATCTTCCAACAACAATGGCAATGAAAACTGGAAAACATTCACACAAGAGAGTTAACTTCAAACTCTTGCCAAGCCCAGAGTATGCCAATGCCATATCGCAACAGTCTCTCTTTAGTGGCCCTTTCTCCTAGCCACATCCCCTCAAGAGTCAGACATCAGGCCCAAGCTTGGGTTGAAAAGCCCTCCACAAGAGCTATCCCACTGCAGGCTTCCAGCCTAGAGCAGGCTCACATGCACAGAGGAGAGTCTTCAGCTTTAAATGAAGTTTGGGCTTGTAACTATGACATAGCACAGGGCATGAATCATTGAAATGAGTCTTTTGGGGACTACAAGCAATAGGAAAACTTGATATACTGTCCATGTTATTACCTAACCAAAGTTAATGCACCAATCTGAGATTCCAACCAAAGGGAATGGTTAGTCAAAAAGTACTGGAAGGGATACAGAAGAAAACACAAAATAGCATTATGATTGCTCATCAACACTGTGTGGCCCCTCATTCAACACAATGGTTAAAATCACCTCAAAGGAAAACTGGAGCATCTATGTATCAGGAGTAAGAAAACATGATGAGTTCTGGCTGTTTATCTGTAAGACTTCATAGCTAATATTCTAAAATATTTATCGCAATGCAGGGTAAACTAAATGGAAGCATTGCATCTTACATATTCCATTTAGCCATATTAAAATTAAAGTGGTAAGGATGTTCAAATATTAAGTGATAAAGGTACTACAAAATCTGGTAAGCAAGGTTTATTCATCTCTACTCCAAGGAATAAAAAGTTATAAAACTGACTTAACCACCTGGTGCAAGAAAAATAGCTGGAAAGGTTGTACACTAAATTGCAGCCTAAAGCAAAAGGTATAAATCTCTGATATAACAAGAAAATCATTGTAAATATTTTACAAATCTTGCAAATTTTTACAGGTATGCTTTGTAAATTTCAAAAGTAAACTTTAGATTGAGTTTGGTTAGCTTCAAAAGTGGTGTTACAAAGGCAAACTAAAGCCAAGAATGAGGTGTTTGGAATGCCACCTCAGATTATTTAAATGAACTATATATATATATATATATATATATATATATTCAGATTCAGCATGAAAATACAGATAAGATAAAAGATAATACAGATAATACAAATAAAGATAAATACAGATAAAGGAATTGCAATACTAGTTATGAAGCAGAAGACTATGTTGTAGCAACTCTTTAAATACAGGAGCCAGTAATTTTAAGGCAGTGGCTGACCAGTTATTTACATTTCAGTAACGAGCAAGGAAGAGTGAATAGGCTGAGCATGCAAAAATGAGGTACCAGGAAACAAAACACAAAAGTACTAAAGCCATTAAGTGGCAAGGACCATAACAGCTCTCTTATACTTTCTGAGATGATCTTTAAGCCAGCACCACTCCCTTATAAAAGTATGCCATGCTGTGCATGACCCTGCAGCAAATCTGTCAAAAGTTTCTTAGTATTGCCAGTAGCCAAAGCTGGAGTACTTATTAAAATGCAGATTCCTATGCCTCATATCAAACCTACTGACCCAGTATGCCTGGCAGCAGGTTCAAAAAGATGCATTTTAAAGCATTCCACCAGTGACTACACAAGTTAGAGTTTGAAAGCCACAGTTCTAATCACCTGAATTGTCTTCTTTCTCCATTATTCTCCATATTCATCCTTTCTTTTTTTTCTTTTTTGAGATGGAGTCTTTCTCTGTCGTCCAGGCTGGAGTGCAGCGGCGTAATCTTGGATCACTGCAACCTCCACCTCCTAGGTCCAAGCAATTCTCCTATCTCAGCCTAACAAGTAGCTGCGACTCCAAGCTCATGCCACCATGCCCAGGTAATTTTTGTATTTTTACTAGAGACAGAGTTTCGCCATGTTAGCCAGGCTGGTCTAGAACTCCTGGGCTCAAGCAATCCTCCAGCCCTGGCCTCCCAGAGTGGTGGGATTACAGGTGTGAGCCACCGAGCCCAGCCTGTATTCATCTCTTCTAGTCTAGCTCAACACTCACCTCCTGTCTTCTGTGATAAACTCATTTCAACTCTAATGAGTCTTTTACTGTCTTCGATAATTATGTGTTGAGCTGTGTATCTTTTGCCATTTTATTGTATTGTTCTCATACCATTTGTTTGTTACAAAAAATGGCCAAAACATATGAAGCCTTTGCCGTATCTACTTAAATTAGATTTTTTGTCTTGTAATCATTAAAAACATTTCAGTGGGAAAGATTCTAAACTTATGTCCATGGGAAAATTTAGATTTTCCAAAGTAAATTTGCTTTACCTCCCATTTCTAGAAAATTGTGAAGCTGCAATGCCAACCCACCATAGTCCTATTGGTTACTGCTCTGAACTCATACTTACTTAGATTTTAATCTCCTTAATGTGAATTGTTTCACTTATGGAAAGGAACAAAAAACTCAATAGGAGTAGTAGTGGTTGAAAGGTGATAGAATATATTAAAGCACTTGTTAAATGCATGTGGTTGAAAACAATGTAGCAAAGCCAATAAAACATCATGCTTATATGAAAGCAACAGTATGAGGTGGGAACAAAAGAAAAATACTCTTCTAGAGCAACTGCATGGTGATTTGCCAGGACAGAAGGTTTGAACCTGATCCCATTAGAACACTCAACACCTTGTCTATAGCTAAGTCTCATCATAATACTCAATGTTTTGCCTATAGCTAAGGTCTTAATCTTATTAGAATACTCAACATTTTGCTTTTAGCTAAGGTCTTGTAGTTTTAGGAATGTCTCTGATAAAAGCAATGCTCTTACTCTCAAGCCCAGTAACCAGCACAGCCAAGAGAGAAGTACCCAGTACGGCAGTGTTGCAGGAAGACAAACCCTTCCTCTGCGACAGAGCCCTCAGAGGTCACTACTGGAACAATGGGGAAAGGAGAAACTGAATCTCTCCTCAATTTAAAAGGAAATATTCAAGAGGTTTTGGGCCCTCCTTAAATCGGCAAACACTTGCACAACCTCCTAGAGAAAAGCCCATTTATCTACAGGCTACCATGGGCCAGGTCTAGGCTGAGTGTCCTCACAGTGGAGAAGCAAGGACCTCAAAAGTCTCTAATATATTCAAGATCAGATGCTATCAGTATCTGTCTCTGGTTAGTAAAAAATAAATAACTTTTATAAAGCTAAAAAGGATCAATGCTAGAAAGCGGCAAAGCTGCAATTCAAACATATGCCACAGCCTCAAATGCCTGTGTTTTTACCCCCATTATATTTTGTTTCATTCTCTCATTCAGAGGTTACTGCAGGTTAAAATAAGTATTTCCACATTAATGGATTGTATTAATACCTTGCATCTGTGTGTAAAATGCCATGATGTATGTGACTTTTTCCCCAAGAGTTTCAGACACCTAAGTAACCAGCAGCTTCAAACAAGTCACATGAGACAAGAAAGATGGGAAAGGGAGAGGAACTACCTCTAGGAACCTGGGGATTTACACACAAAGCTATCTTTCTGAAGACTTTACTAAGAAAAAAATACTCTCGAGGTATCTTGGAACAGCTTTTCATGTTCTATTAAGAGTTTTCATGCAAAATCATGAAACCTGCTTTCCAAAGTCCCAGGCTAGTTAACGAATAATTAGTAAACCTTTCAACCTTCTGCATCTACAGTTTTCATTTGAAGACTAAGGGCAAAATTCAGCCTAACTTAGCCTCTTACTAAGCTATCCAGAGACAACTCAGAAATTTGCATTTCTATCAATGATTAGCTTAAGCATGTTGGTTGCCCACTATTTTTCATAAACACAAATCTGATTGATGTGTATCAAAAACTTCTAAGCTCTCTTTACAAAGAATGTGGGAACATTCTGAAGCTCTCCTCAATCTGTAAAATATCCGGAGGAAACTATTTTTTCCACTTATATTTAATTTGCTTAGTCAAAAATCACCAAAAACCATTTTAATTTGCATTTTACCAAGCCTCTTTTAAAATATACTTAAAGCACAGAAGAAAATTTGAAAGCGTAGTTATTTTTGTACTCAGGACATCAGAAATGCCACTGCCATACACTTCCAAGGACGTTTCCTTAGTAAAGTCACAAAGTTCATAAACTCTGGAGCTTCTCAGTCTCTGCAGTCCCCAGCTGTTGGCAACATCTTTATCACCTACTCACACTTTCCAAGCAAAGTGAAAACAAAGTCTGTGCATAAGGAATGTTGATTTAACAAATTGTTATTAAGCATTTATATGTTTACTACCATAGCCAGCTGCTATGGCTGCTATAAAAGAGGCATTTGATTGGGTTTTTGCATTCAAGGAGCTTTCAATTTAAAAAGCCAATACAATTTCTCAGTAGAAGCTCCAATAATGGCCAGTGAATGCCCTGTCCCCAAGCCAGCCCCCCAGCCCTATCACTTTACATCATCCCTGAGAGCCATCAACTATGCTGAGTTTCCCACCATGGTGTTTCCTTCTGGGCATTCCCAAGCCAGGCCTCAGCCTTGGCCCCAGCCCCTGCCCCAGCCATGGCATCAACTCTGGCCCAGGCCGCAGCTCCTGGCCCAGTCCTAAGCCCAGGCCTTCCTCAGGCTGTGGGCCCATCTGCCCTGGCTGGGGAAGGAATGCTGTCAGAAGCCCTGCTGCAGCTGCAATTTGATGAAGACCTGGGTGCCTTGCTTGGCAATAGCACAGACCCAGCCATGTTCACAGACCTGGCATCCACCAACAACTCTGAGTTTCAGCAGCTGCTGAACCAGGACATACCCATGGCCACCCATACAACTGAGCTCACGTTCATGGAGTACCCTGAGGCTATAACTCGCCTAGTGACAGTGGCCCAGAGGCCCCCCGACCTAGCTCCTGCTCCACTGGGGGCCCGGGGACTCCCCAATGGCCTCCTTTCAGAGGATAAAAACTTCTCCTCCATTGCAGACATGGACTTCTCAGCCCTGCCGAGTCAAATCACCTCCTAAGGGGGTGACACCTGCCCTCCCCAGAGCACTGGGTTGCAGGAGATTGAAGCCCTCCTAAAGCAATTATAGATTCTGGTGGGGTGTGCTCCAACTACCCCCAACTTTGGTGATGCCTTCCTTGGGGCAGAGAGGCACATTTTATTATTTTATTGGCAATATCTGTATCTCTCTCTCTTTTTGGAGGTGCTTAACCAGAAGCATTAACTTCTCTGGAAAGGGGGAAGCTGGGAGAACTCAACTCTTTCTTCCCCTAACCTGATGCTTTCTCTGTAGGGAACTCTGGGGTCCCCCATTCCCATCCTACAGCTTCTAGTACTCTCCTAGAGAGAGAAGTAGGCTGCAGCTAAGGCCTTTGAGCCCACAAAGCCATATAATCTTCCATCATGGATTCATTACACCCTGATCAAAACAACGCCCCAGTTACCAGCCCCTCTATGACACTGGCATTGTCCCTGTGCCTACCACCAGAGTTTAAGGGGCTGGCCTTACTGCCTTACAACCCAGTTTAGTTGATGTTCTCTGTTCACCCTGACAATATACTTACCCTGCTCAGCTTATGGCAGCTAGTGAGCACTGGCCAAGTATCTCTGCTCCCACTAAGACCAGCTAAGTTGTATGCCTACAATAAGATAGTTGTGTTTCTCAACTCATATATGTCAGTTACTTATCACTATAATGAGTTATAATTACTAATATTTCAATGTCATGTGCATTCATTTGGGTTGCCAAGAAGCAGACACCAACATAAAATTAAATATGTAAAAGATATCTTGGAGTAGGGAACATCCTCAGAACAAGGTGCAGGAGTGATGTCTACAAGGAAAGAGGAAAGAAAGAGGGACTGTACTAAAGTGCAGTCCCCAGGGACATTCAACTGGGCCAGTGAGGAGTCCTTGAGCTTAAAATCACCCAACAGAGGACAGGAATGGGTCTAGCTGTCCCTTCTGTGCCCGATCACTGGCTCAGAAAAGTCCACAGAAAGCATGGCCTCATAGTGAAGGTGGACTCAGAGGAGCAGCAGTTCAGCTATCAGTCAATTATGCTTCCCACAGCAGGAAGCCTGAGGGGTGTGTTCTTCCTTGTCTCCGCATGTAAACCAATACTAAAATTAATAGCTAAGACTTAATGAACGTGTATTAGTCTGTGCTTATGCTGCTAATGAAGACATACCCAAGACTGGGTAATTTATCAGGAAAAAGAGGGTTATTGAACTCTCAGTTCCATGTGGCTGGGGAGGCCTCACAATTATGGCGGAAGACGAAGCAAGAACAAAGGTACATCTTATATGGCAACAGGCAAGAGAGCGTGTGCAGGGGAACACTTCTTTATAAACCCTTCAGATCTCATGGGATTTATTCACTATCACGAGAACAGCATGGAAAAGACCCAAACCCATGATTCAATTACCTCCCTCCAGATCCCTCCCATGACAGACAGGAATTATGGGAGCTACAATTCAAGATGAGATTTGGGTGGGGACACAGTCAAACCATATCAGAGCCCTTACTGTACAGACTATTTAAAGTATCTTTCATGCATCAATGTAATACTCATAGCCACACAGACATGGGTACTATTATCACCCCCATATACAAACCAGGAAACTGAGGCATAAGTAAGCCATGGCCATGCAAGCTAATAAGCAGCAGAACTGTAATTTGAATCCAGGAGTCTTTACTGACTAAAAAATTTCAATAAAAAAGTTTTTTTTTCTATTAAAAATTGTTAAACATTTTGGAAAGACTCATTAAAAGCAAGTTGATAAATTATTGCTGTCACATTAAATACAATTAACACAACTGAAAAAGATTAGGGGAACGAAATCTTAAAAATCTAGGAAGGACTCTACCTAGGAGATCTAGGAAGTCATTCAATGATGCCTGAATTCAGCCATTCATTCAACTACAACATGTACTAGGCATTGTTTTAACAACAAAACTGACAGAAGAATTTTAAAAATTCCTGCCTTCATGCAGCTCACATTTATGTGTGTATGGGGAGGATAAAGGTCTGGTGTTACATAGTATATCATGGGGTAATTAGTGCAAAACAGGGAAGGAAAGTAGAAAGCTTACAGATGGGTAGGAGTGTGTGTGTGTGTGCACACGCAACTTTAAATAGGGAGGCCAGGGAGAGCCTCACTGAGTTAATGGTTAATTAGAGGCAAAGGAGGGATGCCTGGGGAAGAAGCGTTACAGTACAGAGAACAGTAAGCACAAAGGCAGAGGTAGGAACATGCCTGAAGGCTCCAGGAACAGCAAGGAGGGAAGTTTAGCTGGAGCAGAGAGAGCAAGGGGGAGAGGTGGGAGGACAGATCGTGTAGGGTCTGGTGGGCCACTATAAACACTTTCACTTTACTGGCAGTGAAATGGAACCCACTGGAGGTACTAAACAGAGAAGCAATCTGATTTCTGTTATAAAAGGAATCACTCTGACTACATATAGAGAACAAATAAGGGTTGGGGGTGGTAAGGATGGAAGCTGGAAAACAAATTTAGGAGGCTACTGCAGAATCCTACATGCAGATTGCTTTGCAATCTCCACTCCAAAAATCCACCATAAAAATATCTAAAATGGAAATGATAGGAAGTGCTTAGGGAAGTGACTTGCATTAGGAAAATAATGCATGACTATAATCATATGAACCATAGTTAAGGAAAAGGCCTTGGCCTCTGTGCCAGTCTTCTGTTTGGTCTCCCATTTATTCTCCTGCCTTCCACTTCACATGATTGAACCCTACAAACTACAGCCCTAGACAGCTGGCTTCTGATGTCAATAGACTAATGAGAGACTAGCAGGAGATCAGATAAACGAGGACGAGAAAGGTCAGGGTATTTCTTCCTCTACCTCCTCTACTCCATATGGCATTTGCAGAATGGCCACATCCTCCATTATTCCAGCCCCCTGTGGGGTGCCCCCTCCAACGGTTCCAATTACCCCTGGGTGGCCCAGATCCTCAGTTCTGCTCTCAGCAAGAAGTTCCTGTGCTATAGCTGAGTTCCCACCAGGCAGCTCCCTTGTTGGCTCTGATAACAACTCCCCACTTTGTTCCTTTAGCCCAAAGGGTGGTAATGGCTACCTGCAGTTGGTACCTTCTGAATTACATAACAGATACCTATTTGCTCTTTTAGCTTTTTCAATACCTTTGTAATTAATTCCCTATACCAAATCCCCCTATTGAACTACTTGGTGATATATTTTTTTTTCTGACTAGATCCAAAAGTTACAAATAAATGTATATGCATATAACTGTTTAAATCTTGAAGATAGGCATATATTGAAATCTTGAAGATAGGCAGGAACAAAAAGGGGATGTGGAGAAGGGAGCAGGAGAAAAGGTAGAGGGGCATGTATTACATGCTAAAGCTTCAGTGCTTTGCAAGCATTCTCTTATTTGGAGCCCAAGGCAAAGTCCCAGAAGCTCCTTGTACTGTGAGGAATCACTCATAGAAAACCCCAGCCCTGTCCTTCCTTCAAAGAGCCCACCGCAATTGATCAACACCAACAGATTCCAGGCCATAGTAACTGCTGGAGCAATGTCCTTGGAGCTGCCAGAAATGAAGCTCTTAGCCAGGTGTGGTGGCTCATGCCTCTGATCTCAGCACTTTAGGAGATTGAGGCAGGTGGATCACCTGAGGCCAGGAGTTTTGAGACCAGCCTAGGTAACACGGTGAAACCTGGTCGCTACAAAAAATACAAAAATTAGCCAAGAGTGGTGAGTGACTTGTGCCTGTAGTCCCAGCTTCCAAGCTACTTGGGAAGCAAGATGGAAGAATCACTTGAGCCCTGGAGGTTGAGGCTGCAGTGAGCCGTGATCATGCCAGTGAGCTCCAGCCTGGGTGACGGAGTAAAATCTTGTCTTGGAAAAAAAAAAGAAAGAAATGAAGGTCTTGCCTTCATCTGCCCTCTGCTCACAGTGTTCAATAATGAAAAAGTCAAAGAGGAGGAAGCAGATGAACAGAAAAGGTAGTGGAGAGAAACTTGAGTCACAGAGGTGTCAATGTAAAGACATCATCCACATTTACAATAGAATATCACCAAACATCTCACCAGGTATCATGTTGCCTAGCTGTGCCAGAATAAGGTGTGCTGCACACATGCAAGGACAAGAAAGACTCCCATGAGCAACCTCAGGACTAACGCTTATTATTGTTGCAGATAAGTAGTATGCAAAACAATGACAGACAATTTAGCTTCAAGTATGAGCAGAGAGCAAAAGCTTCCATAGATAAACACTTAAGGTGATAGTCTTCCAAAAGTGTTTTGTATAAAGGAAATGCTGAGTCAACCCTAGGAACAGGTACTCTCACTAACATGAAGACACTGTTTCAGCACTATAGCTGTTAGACACCACTTAGTTTAATTCAAAAAGGAATCATGTCCTTGAAAATCATAGTATAAAGGGACATCACTGTATTTGTGTGAGACCTAAAAAATTAGATAATGTTTACTGACTTGTTATATATGAAAATATAACCCATACAAATAGAACCCATAAAAGCCTTCAAATTATTTAAAAGCTTTTCTCCCTGGAAAGGACACAGTTTGTGGCAGAGTCTGAAAGCTTTTTAAAGTGTGATTTGATCCCCATCTGCTGTAGTCAGGGTGGGAGAAGTACACTGATGGGAGAAAAAGCAAGACCCCAGAAAAAGAGGTTGCTACTTTCCTGGAGGGATCATTTCTTTAGTGTCAGCAGTAATATTCCTTAGCAGTATTCTGCCTGGAAGCCAATTCTTCTTACATCAAATTGTGGACATGAAGAAAGGAAGGGAGCAGCCACTGGAAGTGAGAGGTACTAAACACATGTTAATTTTTTTATCCTAATAGCAATCCATTCCTTGATACAAAAAGATACAGAGAAAGGTTAAAAAATGTGGTAATTGTCATACCTCTAATAAATTACACTCTGGAACTCAACTTCCAAACACAAATAGTGTCCTTCCATTCACACTATATGCACACCCAAGAAAACTCTGAGGGGAATTAAAAAATAACAGTGGCAAATCTGACAGGGATGGTAGGATGTCATGGGGAATCTGACCTTGTGGCTGGTAGGGGCAAAGTATGATCTTGAAAGAAGAATGTGAAATAAGACCTAATGAATGGAATTTAGAAAACAAGAGAAGCCATGGAAACAGCAGGAAAAGCCTAGAAACAGAAATTTTTAAGTCCTTTAGACATACGACTGAATAGGAAATGAATGCAGACTGCATCTACATCTATCTCAAGCCCTGACAACTTCTTTTAAATTCTAGGCACTATTTTCTATTGCATAAGTCTCTTCCACAAACATGGTCAAAATTAAATTTATTATCTACCTCCTTGTTTGCATATTTTTGGTTACTTAACTCTCATTGAAAATCCCTTCTCTTCTCTTTTCCACCAGGACAGAGACTGGTCATACAAATATTAATATCCCAGTCTTCCTTACAGTTACAGTTTGCCAGTAAGATGTAAAAAGAAGTTGAGGTGTGAGGAGGGGTGCTCCCTGACCATAACAAAGTGTCTTTATGATGGAGCCCATGACCCCTTCCCCCTTTCCTTCTGCCTGGAACATAGATACCTTTGCAGGCAGTTGCAATCATAAAAGCAAAAGCCTTGTGCTAGGGATGGAAGAGCAGGAAAATAGGCAGAGGGTGCTTTATGATGGTGTTACTGAGCCAACATCCCAGTCCCTGTGTTCTCGTGAAGTAAGCCCAGTGGTTTAAGCTACTATTAGAAATGCTTTCTGTACAGAGCTAACATAAGCCTCATTGGAATATCCCCAAATCTCTTTTTTCTCATGTGTTTCACATCTTGCTAATGGCATCCCCATCCCACCAGTGGCATCAGCAAAACTCTAGGAATAATCTCTAAATCCTCCCCATTTGGTCTTGCTTGCTTCTCATTCTATTTCTGAAATCTCTCTTCCAACCTTTTTTTTTCTTCTCCATCTTGTCCATCTTTACCTTCACCACCTCACTTTAGCAGTGTGGTTCCCTACACTACTAAAATGCCACTAAACTCCTCTTTCTGCCACTAATCTTCCCAGAACACCCAGACCTCTACTTATAAGTTAACACACACCTCAAAACCTTGAAGTCTTAGCTACTCGCTTGCTTCATAAGAGCCCTCACCATACTGGGGCCCAACAATGGCTAAAAAATGTATGACAAGTGGACATTTTAACTGACATTAAAAAAAAAGTAAAGATACAAAGTAAAACAAGATATCCTTTGTGTTCATGAAATATACAAAGACATCTAACAAATTCTCTATAAAGCATAGTAAGCACTGCATACGTTTTTGTTAAAAAATGAAACAAGCCAACTTTACAAAGACAATTTTAATATGATTTTAAGATTAGCAATGCTGCACTGAGGTGTATATTCTTACAAACTATTCTTAGTATTATATGTATCAGCTCACTTGTTTCAGAGAATTATTCAGTATGTTACAAGTCTCAAAAGGTATACACTCCTAATTTAATATTCCCAGTCTAGAAATATTATGAAATCCATCCCTCCTCTCCTCATAAGGTTTTTGCAGACAGTCATCATGGCACAAATTATGATATGAGGAAAGAATATATAACCATTGAAATATTAGAGCTTTTTGGACAGGAAAACATTTAGGATACAGTGCTAAGGGTAAAGCAAGATGCAAAATTGTTTTCATGGCATCATTAATAGGGGAAAATAGGCATGCAAACAATAATGATAAGGATGAACTGCTCTGCACTCATTATTACGGCTGGTCCGTTCACACATTTCTCTCCCTCTATTTCTTTTTATGTTTTTGTACTTTCCAAATACTTTACTATAGGCATTTCTGCATTCAGAAAAAATATATTACAGGTCTGGAGATGTATGAGTAATAAAGAAAAAAACAGTAAATAGTAAAAAGTGAAAAAGTAAAAGAGAAATTCAGGTTGAGTTATTTATTAAATGATGGTAACTTGCCATAACCAGATTCGACATTACTTTGGGAAAGTGGGAAGCCGAGTACACAGCCTCTAAGGGCAGAGACTTGCAATCAAGATCAATAACCACCTGAGCATTTAGACAGAGTCTATAATAGCTTATGTGAATTCAGAATCCCAATTATGAGGTCCTGACATTTTAAGATTTCCTATTCAAACAAGTTTCCCAAACAATCCGAAATAACTCCCTTTATAAAGCCACTGTGGAAAATGACAAAAAGACTCAAGTTACTTCATATCAGGCATTACCTGTGTGTATTAATGCTTCAGTGGCCCACGATTTGTCCTGCAATATACTCACATACTCTCAAATTCAGTGTAATCTAATAAAATGGTTTTAAATAGTGCTTTCATACAAGAAACAAAGTTCTTATTTTGCAAGAAAAAAAGAAAGACACCTTGAGAAACACCTCAGGTAAAGATCTAAGGATTTAGAGGCACAAAAGCCTCAGTTCAAAGTCACACACCATCATTTATAAACTGTATGACCTTACTCAGATTGTTTACATTCTCTGAGCAAATACAGAAATAGAAAAAGATGAGCTCAAACTTCTAAGACTTCAAGTGTCAGTTATAACTATCACACTCATTTCTTCTAAAAGCCATATGTGTTTTATCACTTGCTTTTAACCTTCATTCTCTAAAGAACAACATCTCAGAACTTGGTAAGCATTAATATTTGAAAAACATTATACTTAGTTGACATTTTAAACTATATATTTTCATGACATTACAGAGACTGTTCTGCTGTGTGGCCACTGGACACCAATATGTAATTCTAAAATAAATGAAAACATTGGGAACATAGTGAGGTCCCTGGTGAGAACAAGTAAAAAGTGTGGTATTTAAGCAAATATGCTACATACAGCTATCTTTAATGAGAAAAAAATAAGTTGCCAGTAAAATGTTAATTTGCATTTGGCCTTTGGGGAAAAACACAGATGGTACTACCTACTGAAACCATTACATATTGAAATGGTCAGGGAACAGGGCCTGAGGGCCAGGCATATAAAAAGAATTAGGCAACTTCTGTCAGAAACTTCATAATAGAATTCAGGTCTCTCTCAACCTCAGAAGTTAGTTTTCAGAATACATTCCTGATTCCCTTTCTTACTCTTCATTTCCTGTTTTGTTTCTAAAACTGCTTAATATTTTCAATTTTGCAGGGTTTTAATTAACTGAAAATTTACATTAAAGAAAAACACCCCAAAGGACTCTTAAAAGTTTTATAGACAATTGAATATGGAAGCCATCTGTTGAAGAGAATTAATTTGGTGACATCCTTTTAATTTTTTATTCCTGTCTTAATGTATACAATACCTGGTTATGCCTCTAGGCAAAAACATGCCACAGAATGAGTTACAATTTGCTTTTGAAATTGCTTTCTCAAGTCATTTGTTTATTTCATCATATCAAGGTCATTTTAGAACACCTATAGGTCTTATTCTAGTTAATGGCTCCAGTAAGACACAGGAAGTCAAAGATAAAACAATTAAGTCACTCAAAAAATGAAAAGATAAGTAGACAATATTTTAATTATACACATGACTATAATATTATAGTTATCCTTTGTCATCCATGAGGGATAGGTTCCAGGACCCCTTGAATACTGAAATCCATGAATGCTTGGGGACCTTATATAAAATGGCATAGTATTTACATATAATATTATCCTGTATATTTTAAATCTTCTCCATATTACTTATAATACCTAATACAATAAAAATGTTATGTAAACCATTACTATACTGTCTTGTTTTTTATTTGTAATTTTATTTGTAATTTCTTCCCCAAATATCTTCAATCTGCAGTTGGTTGAATCCCTGGATCCCATGAATGTGGAGGGCCAACCGTATAATAACTCTCCAGAGCAAACTTTATACCTCTGTATACCTCCACTAAAGTCAAAAGGCAGATAAAAACATCTCTTTGTCAATAACAAACAATCTTAAGAGGATGATCAGAAAATTCACACAAATAGAACATGCTCGGATTTATAAGTGCACTAACAAAAACAGTAGGATAACTTCAAGGAGCTGCCTCACCCTAAAGAAAAGCAAACCTCACCTTTTACCTCCCAACTTCCTCCCATCCCAAGTTCACAAAACGTAAGAGACTAGCCAAAAGTTGGAAGAACATGCTCCTATCTCTAGATTGTCACCCACAAATGCCTAGCACAACATTTTTTTCTTCCAGAACAGTCTTGCTCTGTTACCCAGGCTGGATTGCAGGAGTGTAATCACAGCCCACTGAAAATTTCAGCTCCTGGTTCAAGTGATCATCCGCCTCAGTTTTCCAAGTAGCTGGGACTACAGGCATGTGCCACCATGCCTAGCTAATTTTTTTACTTTTTATTTCTTTGTAGAGGCAGGGTTTCACTTTGTTGTCCAGGCTGGTCTCAAACTCCTGGCCTCAAGCAACTCTCCTCTCATTCTCCCAAAGTGCTCTGATTGCCAGTGTGAGACACTGTGCACAGCCATAATAAATTTTTTTAAGCTAAAAGCAATTGTAAGATTTTAGAACACCCAAGGATAAAGAACATTAAAACATTTAAGAAAGAAAAAATACAAGTTATTTTAAAATAAATGGACTATAGTCAACCTAGTCACCCTACTATGCAATAGAACATCAGGATTTATTTCTCCTATAAAACTGTAATTTTGTGCCTGTCCACTAACCTATCACTAAACCCCTGTACCCACTACTCTTCCCAGTCCTATAATAGTAACCACTATTATACTCTCTACTTCTAGAGATCAACTTTTTAATGAGATCATGCAGTATTGGTCCTTCTGTGCTTGGTTTATTTCACTTAACATATTGTCCTCTAGGTTCATCCATGTTGTCACCAATGACAGAATTTCATTCCCTTTTATAAATAGTAGTCCTTTTCATAGTTAAATAGTAATGGTATGAGTATATACACCACATTTTCTTTATCCATTCAACCAATGATAGACACTTGATTTCCATATCTTGACTATTGTGTACAGTCTTGACTATTGTGTACAGTGCTGCAGTAAACATGGAAAAATATATATTTATCTTCAACACATGAATTTCATTTCCTTTGAATAGATACCCAGTAGTGGATTATTGAATCACATGGTAGTCCTATTTTTAATTTTTTGCAGGACTCCTATTCTGTTTTCCATATGGCTGTGCCAATTTACACTCCCACCAACAGTGTATAAGAGTTCACCTTTCTCCACATCTTTGCCAGCATTTGTTATCTTTCATCTAATTGATAACAGCCATTCTAACTGGGTTGAGGTAATAGCTCACTGTGGTTTTGATTTGCATTTCCCTGATAATTAGTGATACTGAACATTTTTTTTCACATCTGTATGTCTTGAGAAATGCCTATTCAGATTGTTTGCCCATTTTTAAATTAGATTATTTGGGGGTTTTTGTTGTTGTTGTTATTGAATTGTTGGAGTTCCTTGCATATTCTGGATATTAAACCGTTGTCAGCTGCATAGTTTGTGAATAATTTCTCCCATGCTGTAACTTGTCTCTTCACTCTGTTGTTTCATTTGCTGTGCAGAAGCTTTTTAATTTGATGTAATCCTATTTGTCTACTTTTGCCACAGTCAACAATAATGTATTATATATTTCAAAATAGCTAGAAGAGAGGATTTTTAATTTTTTCACCACAAAGAAATAACAAGAGTTTGAGGTGATGGATATGCTAATTGTTCTGATTTGATCATTACACACTGTGCATATATACTGAAACATCATAATGTGTCCCATAAATATGTATCATTATGTGTCCATTCAAAACAAAACTTATTTTAAAATGAACAAAACCAGACTGCATATTTTTCATTAGCAACACTAGAAGCTAGAAGATAGTGGAGTAATATGTTCCAAGTCCTAAGGGAGAATGATTTCAACTTGGAATTCTATGCCCAGCCAATTTCCCCATTAAAATGAGGAAAATTTTAGCCCTGCATAGAATCAGAAAATTTATCCACACTATTTCCTACAAAGGTGGCAGATAAGAAAACAGAGGCTCCAATTCAAAAGAATTATGAAAGAAATTATGGCAACTCTCAGCCTTCTGTCCAAACACTAATTCAGACTAGAGCAAGCTATAGGAAGGCTACAGGAAGGATATATCTGCAGAGAGAGGCAAAAAATGGAGACATTACTGCTGTCCTTTGGAATAGTGATTCTCAGACTAAATCAGACACAACATCCCATGTCTGGATACTCTTCTTTGGTCCTGAAATTCACGCTGTGCTCTATTCTCTGCTCTGTGCCTTGGGAGGCTAAGAAACAGTAACGGTGGACATTTTTCCTTTTCAGATTCTCTTTTGGTTTTCCTTTTGGTGAAATATCACATAATCCAAGGAAAGAAGAGAAAGAAGACAGGGGATTTATCCCTTGGCTCCCTCCCTGCCAGAGAAGGTGGGACAGTGACCAGAGGCTTCACTAGAAATCACAGCTTCCATAAGGAAGCCTCTCTCTCTGCTATAGTTCCCACCCAGTTCTGGCCACAGCTCCCATCTGCCCACTGAGGCCTAGGAGGAGTAAGGGCTTCCCTCCACAGTCAATCCCTGAAAGACTCACCATTCCTCATTGGTTCCCTAAATCTTGCCCAACCCTCTGTAATTTGTGAACTGCTCTTTAGAGTATGACAACTATTTTCTGCTGGACCCTAACTCAGTAATAATCAATATGCTCCCCTTTGATTCTTTTTTTTAAAGATAACTCTTTTTGCTCTCCAGAAATGTAATGCATAGCTAAATTACCTGCACAGATATTTTCAGGTAAATAAATAAATACATTATCCTAACTGAAACAGAAATAAACAATAAAATAAGTGAAATAACATGTATTTCAGTATGTAAACACTTAGATATAACTGGTCAAGGAGATAAAGTAGATGTGTACACCCACTTACAAAGAAGTCTGGGTTTAGGGGAAGTTAAGCAGTATTTAACTGAATGCTGTCAACACTATTTTTTTTTGACATTCTGAAATAAGAGCTTAATAGTTTTTGTGCATAGCTATAAAATCAAGAAGAATGTGACAACCAAAAATGAAGGCTGACACAAGCATCCTGTATTGGTAAAACAAATATCACAACCATTATTGCTGTGTGGTGACATTAATTTTCAAAACAGTGAGCAATTCTCTGAAAAGTTGCTAATAAAAAAATTTCAATCTTTTCTCAATTTACCTGGGTGTCTTCTACATATTTTCAAAAACTTGCTATATATTAAAATCATATAAAATATACTTTGTATTGTATAAGTAAATAATTATTTCTAGGCTCAAATAATTATGAACAAGCTAAGCTTTTACCTATACAATGTCTAAGAGGACACTGAGATGTGATGTAAGATGAAGAACAATTCTTCATTATGCATTTCAGAATTTCTAGAATCCCTGGATCCTACCCACTAAATACTGTAGCAATGCCCAGTTACTGAGAAAATTTAAAAACACCCCCACAGATGTTTTAAATGTCTGCCAGGGAATATTAATAGTCCCATTGAGAACCAGGTCTATAATCTGGGACAACTTAAGGAGGCAACAAAGGAAGACAAGATGGGTAGGGAAGAAAAAAAAAGTTAAAACTACAAAATTGTTCAAACTAACATATATGTCATGCAGACAAATGTGGTGGATCTTGACCATATAAACTCCATTAGGAGGTTTTCAACTTGTAGAATTGATAACTTAAAGTGTAGAGATCTTCAAGAGGATTACAGAACATAAAATAATTAACCTTAGGAGGATTACAGAACGTAAAACAATCAACCTCAGAAAAAATAAGTCTGGGATGCAGATACTCTTGGCAATTATTTCAGACTCTTTTATGACTGAGCCAGTGCCTTTGAAATTCCGCTAGTACTTTCCCCAGAGTCATAATACAATTGCTACAATTCCGGATGTTGGATGGAGGCAGCAAGGCTAAAAATGTGTTCTCTGTCATATGCCAAAACTATACAAAAATAAAATTAGCCAGATGTGGTGGCATATGCCCATGGTCCCAGCCACTTGGGAGGCTGAGTCAGGAGGATTGCTGGAGCCCAGGAGATCAAGGCTTCAGTGAGCCATGAAATTGCCACTGCAGTCGAGCCTGGGCAACAAAATAAGACCCTGTCTCAAAAAAAATAAAAAAAATAAAAAAAAAAATCTTATGTCCATGGCTACCTGTAGCTCTCAGGAAAGTTAGAAAAGCAAGTATCTTACCTAGGGCTGGAAATATTACAGCAAGAAAGAAGTAGAGAAAATGACTATCAAGTAGGCAATTAACATTGTCAGCAAGAAATGCATGGCCATAATGTCTTTACCTGAAGGAATAAGACATAAAGGGATAAGTATATTACTTAAATTAAAAAGAGATACATATACTATTTAAATTACACTGCAAACCGTAGTTAAGATATGGGCCCTAGACTCCTTCCGACTTGTAGCTCTGTTATTCTCAATAAGTAGCAAAATCAATTTGTCCAAATGGCTGCTCTAATTCCTACCACACTGACATTGATACTCCAGCCAGTAGGAAAGGGAAAGAGACCAGAGAGGAATGATTTCTTCCCTTTCAGGAAATGCCCCATAGGTGTATACTCATCATTTCTCTTTGTATGTTTGTCCCATCAACCCTTGTATTAAAATTTGATCTCAATGTTGGAGGCAGAGGCCTAATGGGAGGTGTTTGAGTGATGGGGGTAGACACCTCATAAATAGATTAATGCCCTTCCTGTGGTGGGTGATGAGTTCTTGTCCTGTTAGTTTCCATGAGGGCTGGTTGTTAAAATGAGTGTAGCATCCCCTCTCACATTCTCTCTCACCATACAATCTCTGCACACACTGGCAACACTTTGCCTTCCACATAAGTTGAATTAGCCTGAGGCTCTCACCAGTTACCAACACCATGCTTCTTGCACAGTTTACAGAATCTCTTACCATTATAAATTACCCAGCCTCAGGTATTTTTTTATAGCAACACTAAACAGACTAAGATACTGCACTAGACTGAACTTAAGTCTTGGCTATAGCTGGCTGCAATGGAACAGATGCTACAACAAATGTGAGACCCTGACTGTCCCCAGCCAGCTACTGACAGATTTTTGAGGTAACAATTGTAAACCAATTCTTGCTCCTATTCCAGCAAGGACTCACTTTCTACTCTCCTCAGAGAAGCATCAGCAGTCTCTGGCTTGTCTCTGACTTCTGTAAAAACAAACATTGCCTCTGCAATTCCTCATTAAGACTGATAGTCTTATGGGACCTGGTCCTATTTCACACGGTAGAAATAACCAAGCTGGTCTTTCCCAGGGTTGTGTTACTGACCCACATTTTCTATAGACAATCATGCTCAGTCCCATTGTTAGTGAAAGGGGGAAAGGGAAAATGAGAAATGTAGACTTCAGCCACACAGCCTTTACCCAACTAAAAATTCTGTTGCTTATAAGAACGCGAGCCTCTTGGAGGTCCACTAGTAGTAGATAACCATATTCCAAGTAGAAGGAAGGGGAGCAAGATTTTTGTGTGAGAGAGCTAAATCTTCCCCACCCAGCACCCCCTGCAGGAAGTACTGTAATGGCTAAAGTCTAAGAAAAATGAATGAAGAAAAGTGGTGTAGGCATCTTACTTTGATGTTGGAAGTATTTTCTGGAAGAACTAAAAACATTAATAGTTAAAAGAGTTTATTCTAGGTATGTGACTGGGAATGGGAAAAAGTGGGCAGGGACTGTTGCTTTCTATTTTAAGTTCTGCAAGACTTAGATATTTAACCACAAAAACATATTTATTATTTTAATGAAACAGCTTAAATATTTTTAGCCATGTTACAATCTCAAAATAGCAGTTTTACTCTACTGCATTTATAAACTTAAATAATATTGAGTAAATACTTTCTGGCTATATTCTATATCATCTCCAGGCTACCACCTATTCAAACTTTAACCATTGCTACCGTCTCCAAACTGGTCTTTCTGCTTCTACTCTTGCCCTTACAGTCTATTCTCAAGACTGTAGAACTCTAAGAGGGTGCCTTAAATTCCATATAAACCATGCCTCTGGTAGCCAGGTGTGGTGGCTCAGACCTGTAATCACAACAGCACTTTGGGAGGTTGAGGTGGGTGGATCACCTGAGGTCAGAAGATCCCAACCAGCCTGGCCAAAAAGGTAAAACCCCATCTCTACTAAAAATGCAAAAACTAGCCAGGTGTGATGGCATACACCTGTAGTCCCAGCTACTCAGGAGGCTGAAGCAGAAGAATTGCTTGAACCTCGGAGGTGGAGGTTGCAATGAATTGAGATTGTGCCACTGCACTACAGCCTGGGCAACAGAGCAAGACTGCCTCAAGGAAAACCAAACCAACCAATCAACCAAACAAACAAAAATAATCCTGGAGCTGTACCATTTAGTGGCACTGTCATCCTCAGATCAAACCAAGAGATCGTTTTAGAATCTTAATCAGATCAATCCTGAAACCATCCAGAACCTTCCAACAGCTTCCCAGCACACCTAAATTCCAAACATCTTACCACAATCTAAAAAATTCATATAAGCTAGCTTCTGCATACCTCTCCAGATGCAATTCTTCCCACTTCCTTCTTCTCACACCATGCTAGGCATCCTGAACCACTGTGCTGTTTTTTATAGGAAAAGCGTATTCTATTCCACCTCAGGGCTTTTTATTCTTGCTATGAGTGCCATCTTGGATACTCCTTCCTCCCCCATCTCCAAATGGCTCAGTTCTTCACTTAATTAATCCTGATCAACAGCTACCTGCTTCTACAAGAGGCTTGCCCTGACCACCCTATCTAAAATAGCCACTGACAGTAAACCCCCTCCCACATTCATTCTCCCTTAGGAGGAATATACATGTATTTATCTGTTCCTTAGCCATCTCCTCTACCAGAATATAAGCTTCAAAAAGGCAACATGATAAAATAGGGGGCTCCTGACTATCTCTCCTCTCACATGCTGAGGAATCAATTCTCTCCAAGAGAAAGTCAGAATCCAGTTGAAAGACTCTTGTGTACCAGACAACTGAGGAGACACCCATGTCAAAATGGGTAGAAAAAGCTGAGATGTATGTGCACACTAACTCCGCCCTGAACACACAGGAAGGAAATATCAACTTCCAGCTTACTCCTAAAGGGTAAGGGTCGTGTACCACATATATACTGCCAAACTTTTAGAGTCACTGCTGAAGGGCTTTGCTCTTAAATTACCATGCCTGAGGAATGGCAGGGAGAGGGCATCAGATGATTTCCCTCAAGCACAAAGAACAAAGAGAGTTTTGACTGCGTGATCATTCCCAGCAGCTGTAGCCCCAGGATCAGCCCAACTTCTATAAACCTACACAGCAAATAAAGAATAAGCTTATTTGAGTCTAAATGGGAAGCATGACACTCCCTTTGCCCCAGGGACAATTCCAGACTCATGGAAAATTTCTCTGTAAAAAAACATGCGGGGCCTCTGAGCCTTCTTTCCTGGCTTGCTTCTGAGATACAGTCCCGCAATCTCTCATTGGAAGGAAGCTGGGGAATGGACCTCTTCATGCCTGAAGTGAAAAGTGAGCACACTCTTTGCCTTTCTCCCTGGCTCATTTCAATGATAACTCCCAACTAGAAATCTCTTCCTGCTAGAATGGTGTGAGACTTCTGCTTGCCTTAATAGCAGAGTGGGCACTCGATCTTTCTTCTCTGACTTGCTGCAGCAATAAATCTGTATCTGCAGACTCTCCCTGGAAGTAGTTTCTGCTCCAACTTTTACAGCCTTCATCTGAGTGACTGACTCCTAAATCACCTAGCTCTTGAAGTTAATGGAGCTCTACACTGCTGGTCTCCCAAACCACAGAGAACAAAGGTGACTTTTTTTGGGGGGGGGACCGAGTTTCGCTCTTGTTACCCAGGCTGGAGTGCAATGGCACCATCTCAGCTCACCCCAACCTCTGCCTTCCGGGTTCAAGCAATTCTCCTGCCTTAGCCTCCCGAGTTGCTGGGACTACAGGCACACGCCACCATGTCCAGCTAATTTTTGCATTTTCAGTAGAGACAGGGTTTCACCCCATTGACCAGGATGGTCTCGATCTCTTGACCTCGTTATCTACCTGCCTTGGCCTCCCAAAGTGCTGGGATTACAGGCGTGAGCCACCACGCCGGGCCCCTAAAGGTGACTTTTAAACTTGCAAACCTTCAGCAACTATCTCCCCAGAATAAAAGTGAAGAGTCTGATCAAGAGTACAGGATTCTTCCTCAGACTCTCTTCTTGGTGTAGGGCAGAATGAGTGGGGGATAAACTCCGGCTCTCCACTTTTCTGCAAGGAAAGAAGGAACAGAAATGTACAGTTAACATTCCAACCTCTCCAGCTACATCTCAAGGGACTATCTTCTCTCACCTCTCTCAAGGCAATATCATGACTTGACACTCTCTAATTCCTTGGGAGCCACTAAGAACAAAGACATCAGGTTGGACAAACACAAAGAGCTTAGAACACAGAATCCCTAATTAGAAAGAAAGATCTTTTAGGCAAGACCACTCTAACAAGACAGGAAGGGGTGGTTCTCTTATCTAATTACACAGAAGCTGAGAGTCAAGGAAAATTAACAAACAGAAATATATTCCAAATAAAAAAGCAAGATACATCTCCAGAAGTTTATGCTAATGAAATGGAGATATATATCTTACCAGACAAGGAATTTAGAAGGACAGTCATAAGATGCTCACCAAAGTAAGAAGAACAAGAACTGATAATTTCAATGAAGAGAGATACAACATTTTAAAAAGTACTAAACAGAAATAATTGAGCTGAAGACTATAATAACTGAACTCAAAAATTCAATAGAGAGGTTGAATAGCAGTCTAGATAAAGAGGAAGAGAAGATTAGCAAATTTAAAGACAAAATCATTGGAAATCATCCAATCTGAGGAGCTAAATGAAAATGAAAAAGAGTGAAGATAACCTAAGGGAATTATGGAACATCATCAAGTGAATAAAGCATGCATTATCAGAGTACTAGAGGAAGAAAAGAGAAAGGAACACAAAATATATTTACAGAAATAATGGCAGAAAACTTCCCAAGTCTGGGAAAGATGATTCTAATAGAAACCCTGAAGACCAGAAGCAAATGGGATAATATATTCAAAGAGCTAAAAGAAAAAAATGCCGATAGTATTATACCCAGTAAGCTTGTTCTTCAAAAATGTAGGGGAGATCAATCTTTCTCAGACGAACAAAAGCTAAAGGAAATTATCACCACTAGACCTGCTTTACAAAAAAAAAAGTGCTAAAATGCGTCATTCATGCTAAAGAGGAAGATCACTAAGGAGCAATATGAAAATATTATACTCACTGGTAAAAGTAGGTAATAAAACACAGAACACTCTAATACTGTAACGGCAGTGTGAAAACCAAATATATCTCTAGGATAAAAATTAAAAGCCAAACTATTAAGTTAGAGCTATAATAATTTGCTAAGTGACACAAACAATAAAAGATACAAAATGTGTCTTGAATAATAAATTGTGAAGGGAGAAGAGTGAAAGTATAGAGTTTGTGCAAGTGATCAAAGTTATCTGCTTTAAATAGCCAGTTATTAATATAAAATGTTTTATGGAAGCCTCATGGTAACCACAAGGCAATAACCCTTGGTAGATACACAAAAGATAAAAAGAAAGCATTCAAAGCATACCATTGAGAAATCTTCAAACCACAAAGGAACACAGCAAAAGAAAAGAGGAAAAAAGAATACATATTAACCTGAAAATAATTAACAAAATTCAATAGTAAATCCTTACCTATCAAATAAATGGATTAAATTCTCTGATCAGAAGACATCGAATAATTGAGTGGATTAAAAAAAAAGACACAACTACCCAACTATATGGTCCCTAAAAGAGAATAATTTCATCTCTAAGGACACATACAGATTGAAAGTGAGGGGAAGAAAACAGATATTCCACAGAAATTAAAATTAAGAGTGCAAGGATAGCTATACATATCAGGCACAACAGATTTTAAGTCAAAAACTGTAAAAAGAGACAAAGAAGGTCACTAAACAATAATAAAGGGGTCAATTCATCAAAAAGTTATAATAATTGTAAACATATATGCATAGAAACAGAGTAGAAATATGACTACCAAACACTAGAGGCAGTGGGAGGGATGGGGAAAGGGGAGGTACTGATCAAAGGGTACAAAGTTTCAGTTGAACTGGAGAAATAAATTTTAGTGATCTACTGCACTGCATGGTGATTGACCACAGTTAATTATGAATTGTATATTTCAAAATTGGTACACAAATAGATTTTTAACATCCTCACCACAAAAAGAAGGTAAGTTGGTGAAGTGATGGATATGTTAATTAGCTTGACTGAATCATCCTACAATGTATACATAGATGCAAGCTTCACATTGTATCAAATATATACAATTATTATTTGATGACTAAAAATAAAAGGGCTATCTTGTCCACGGCTGTATTCTAATGTCTATATTCCAGTGCCTGAAATAGTTCCTACCATATGAAATATGTTCAAATATTGCTTCAATATTTGTTGATTAAATGCAATATGCTTTATAGCAGGAAACATTTTTCCCCTGAATGTAAATTATTACAAAATGTTAAGAGGAAACTTTTTGAAGATATAGTCCATGTCAGACACTGTACTAAGAGCTTTTCAGAAATTATTTTATGTATCTTCCCACCACCTACTGAAGCAAGTATTAATCATTTTACAGATGAAGATACAGCAATTTAGAAAGGACAAAGAAGAGCAGACCTTTACAACAGATAGGGTCCCCATAAGATAGAAAACTGAAAATGTAAAAGTCAAAGGCAGGGGACAATGGAGGAGGGGAGAGATTGCCACAGTGCTTAAAAAAAAAAAAAAAACTACACCCTGGTTTCATCCCACTTTTTGATTTATGTATTCCAGCATTTATTCATGTTGTTTGAGTTTTCTCTTTTCATTCCCGAATGAAATGAAAAACCACCAATCTTAATAAGTACTCAATGTCAAGGATTTTCTGTTTTCAGAATACTTCATGATCTTGGCCTCAGTGGTACCACATTCAAAATATATGCTTATCACTAACAACTTTTAATTCATTATTATAAAACAAAAGCACAACAAATACATAAATGTACATTTATATTTATATAGTATTTCTCCTCCCCCCCCAAAAAAGAGATATAAAAAGAGCAACACTGTTGAAGCTAAACTGTTGAGCAGCAAAGCCACCAAGTAATAATTCAAGCTGTTCTTCAGCTAAAGAAAGAAAGGCTGGATTCAGCATACAAAATACAGTTTAGGAATGTCAATGTCTGAAAATGTGGCTGTGTGAAGTGAAACCTAAAATTAGTTCCTTGGGTCACCAATGTTAGGGTAATCTCCATATTGCTAAGTCCAATTAACATTTTCGATCCCCATCTTACTTGATCACTTAGTAGCACCTGACGTTGTTTTCTATTCCTCCTGTTAAATAGCTCTTTGATTAGTTTCTGTGACATGGACCATCCTAGTTTTCTTCTAATACATCTGGCTATTTCTTCTCCATTTCCTTTTCCAGCCCAGCCTTCTCTCCTGTCTTAAATCCAGTAGTTCTTTAAGACTAGTCCTTAAAAAGTTCTCCTTGATAGAATTCTCTTTCCTTGGACTCCCTCATCCAAACCCATGGCTTCAATCATCATCCATATGTCAACACTCAAATTTAACTCTTCTGCCCAAATCTCTCCCCTGAGCTCCAAACAACTGACTTGCAAAAATCTCTCTTTATTTGAAGGATCACAAACTTAGCATCTCACCTATTAGATTTCAGCTTCTTATACCAGGATCTGTGGTGGATTAAACTGTATATCACCACATTGCTTATCTCTTAAATAGTTGTAAGGTGATTTAAAGGAAAGAAAAGGAATAAAGTCCAAAGCCTAGGACTCTAAGATTTGGGCATCAAACTTTACAGAAATTCTTATGGTATTGCACACTTTAATCAAATAACTTTAAATTTTCAAAATTACTTGAAGATTTTGGCCTCCCTCTCTGCCATTGCAGGTGTTCCAGTCAAAACAATGAGACTCATTATAGAAACCTTTGTTTCTCAAAGAAGTCTTTATACAGAAGCTTATGATGTAAAACATGTCAAAACAGAGTGGACCTAGTTAAAGTAAGGACAAAGGAACAAGAATGGGCTTTACCTCAATCTCCCTACTTACTACTGCTCGAGAATATATGCAATCCTTCTGGTTAAGAAAAGAAGAGCTTCACAAAGTGTAGGCTAAAGTTGTCTTGTTACATTTCAGAATTTTTTCTGACGATATTCAGCATTTTGTAAGCCTTTTTAACTAAGCAGTATTTTTAGTTTTCGTTTTTCTAGAGAACCAAATTAAGGCTCTCATCTCTTTAAATAAAATTTGGAATGTATTTTCCTAAATATGTTAAACTAGTAAGAATACAGGTTTCATGGTAGCAGAATTTATTTTTCCCATGTTCTATTAAAAAATTCCATGCAGATCCAGAAAAAAAAAATTTTGAATAGGGTAACAACACTGTAGACTAAAGATAAAACTGTAATCCAGTTTCCAGAGGAAAGTCCACTGACTTCACAACCCAAGCACAAAATTGGAGACATAGCCTCTTAAAACACATGTGTCCTTCCATTTGAATCAGAATAGTAAGCACAAACATAAGGCAGAGGAAGAGTTATACTGTTTCACCCCACATGTCCCTAGCTCCAGGAATGGAGAGCAGAACTGTTCTTAAACACAGGCAACCAAATGCCACCCTAAGGAGAATGATCTTTGGAAAAAGCAAAACCCACCTACTGTACTTGGCATTTCTTTTTCCAGATATATGTTTTTAAAAATGGAGTCCAACATGCACACGTATGTTCATAGTGGCACTGTTTACAATAGCAAAGACCTAGAACCAACCCAAACACCCACTGACGATAGACTGGACAAGGAAAATGTGGCACATATACACCATGGAATACTATGCAGCCATAAGAAATGATGAGTTCGTGTCCTTTGTAGGGACATGGATGAATCCGGAAACCATCATTCTCGGCAAACTGACACAAGAACAGAAAATCAAACACTGCATGTTCTCACTCACAGGCGGGTGTTGAACAATAAGAACACATGGACACATGGAGGGGAGTATCACACATTGGGGTCAGTTGGGGGTGGCCAAGGGAGGGACAGCAAGGGGCCAGTGGGGAGGTCAGGGAGGGATAACATGGTGAGAAATGCCAGATGTGGGTGATGGGGGGACGGAGGAAGCAAACTACATTGCCACGTGTGTACCTATGCAACAATCCTGCATGATCTGCACATGTACCCCAGAACCTAAAGTACAATAAAAAAAAAAGATATCAAAGTTATAAGTAAAAAAAGAAAAGAAAAAAAAATGGAGTCCATAGTGCAAAAGGTACAAAACAAATTTAAAAAAAAACACTGAACAAAACAGAAAATAAGATTAAATATATAATTGATGACTAATAAAATGTTTAAACCTCATTAAAGCATACATTAGGCAAAAATTGTTGCATAATTTTCCTCAATACAAAGCAATCCAGAAATGTGTGTATACATTTGAAGACGTATGTGTACATACATGTTTATTTATATGCATAACTAGGTGAATCTAAGAGTGTGGGTGTATATGAATTATGAATACTTTTCAATATCTCTGAAAAACTCCACCAAAAGAAAATAAAATTATGTTAAATCTAAACAAAGTAGAATCCTTGTCCCACACACACATTAAGTGGATCAAAGGAAGTTACTTTTCACTGACTGTAAGTGTATACTCATGAATCTTTACATGACTAAGAGACTGGAATCCAAACATATGAATTAAATATGGCTAGAAATGCAAAATAAATTTAAAAATTATAGTAATATAAGTTAGTCAAGACAAAAATAAGTAACAGAAATGATTACTATAATAATGTTAATTATTAGATATACAGCAAACTTTTAATCTTAAAGTCAGTATACAAATTTGTGATGAGAAACTTTAATTACATACAACAGTGCTATGTGCCATAAGCAACATTCTCTGTCAACATAAAATCGAAAATCTATTACTAAAGAGAAAACAAATTTTTCAACTGAAATTTCTAAATCACTCTTCTGATTAAATACATAAATACTGATTCAGGGAAAACAGTAAAATCTGAAATGAGAACATTTAAATTAAAATGTTTTATAACATAACGACTGAGGCCAAACTGTACTCAGAGATAAATTCATAGCTTTCATATATTCTCATTATCTTATTACAACACAAAATTAAGAAATCTTAGAAGCTAGATGGAAGAACCACTCTCTCATGTCTCTCTCCCTTTCCCTTGGTCCTCTTTAAAAAGCAACAACAAAAGACAATCCTAAGGAAAACATGAAGAAAGGATAGGAACTATTGATTTCTAAAATAGCAGAATTTATCAAGTTAACAGATATAATTTTTAAAAAAAGGAATCTGGCCAGGCACAGTGGCTCATGCCTATAATCCCAGCACTTTGGGAGTCTGAGGTGGTCGGATCATTTGAGGTCAGGAGTTTGAGACCAGCCTGGCAAACACTGTCTTTACTAAAACATATAAAACTTAGCCAGGCATGGTGGCGCACACCTGTAATCCCAGCTACTTTAGAGGCTGAGACAGAAGAATCGCTTGAAGTAGGAGACAGAAGTTGCAGTGAACCAGGATTGTGTCACTGCACTGTGGCATGCACAACAGAGCCAGACTCTGTGTCAAAAATAATAATAATAATCCAGCATTTATTTTTTTGACACAGGGTGTCACTTTGTCACCTAGACTGAAGTGCAGTGGTGTGATCATAGCTTACTTTAGCTTTGACCTCTTGGGCTCATGTGACCCTCCTACCACACCCTCCTGAGTAGCTGGGACCACAGCCATGAGTCACCATGCCTGCCTAACTTTTCTATTTTTTGTACAGACTGGGTCTCATTGTGTAGCCTAGGCTGGTCTCCAACTCCTGGGCTTAAGTGATCCTTTCACCTCAGCCTCCCAAAATGCTGGGATTGCATGCATATAATATATATGTACAATCTAAAATAAAACTTAAAGCCAATGTAAAGATATTGGAAAAATAAGCAAAAAATACGTTAATATATCTGTTAATATATCTGATAATAGCCAATTTTCTGAAATCATACAATCATCATATTTTCATTTTGAAGAAGAAGAAAAAATAATAGGCTAAAGAAAACAGGGTCTGGAGGTAGGTAATATCCTAATTGAATTCTTTCAAAATTCCATGTATCAGATGCTTTACATATTAAAAACAAAACTATTCTAGATCACATATAAAGGTAAAATGTTTCTCAGTTAACACCATTATTGATAAACCTTTTTTTTATGAATATACATGTAAGAATTAAAAGTATGGGAAACTCAAACTCAAAGGTGTATAAAAAAGCAGTCATAATCAGGTAGAAATTACCCTAGAAATGCAAATATGCTTTACTAACAGGAAATGTAGTAATCTGATCTGTCACATCAGTAAAACAAAACTAGGTATTCACTGCTATTAATACAAAAAAGGAATGTGATAACATTTAGCATCAATTCTTGATATATTTTGTCTTCTTAATGTAATTTTTGAGAAAAGATAAACAATAAAGAGTACCTCTCCAAGGATGCTAACCAACAGTATATTCATTGGTAAAGCACCAAAAACATTCCCCCAATGAAAACAAGGGTTTTGGCAACAAGTACAAATACTGTTCTGTTCTAAAGAGCATAGTGACATATGAAACAAAAGAGGTACAGCTACTGGACAGGACCAGACAAAAGCCATCACTATCAACAGATGATTCAACTGCCTACCTAGAAAATTTAAAAGGATGAATACTGAAGACAACCATTAAGCACCATCAATGATTAGTTATAACATTAAAACCTTCCCATTTATCCCTAATGAGATAATTTAAAAAGATGTCACAATAAGAAAAAATATAAAATATAAAAATTAACTTGATTATAAATGCAAGAGATCTATATAATGAAAACAACAAAAAGTTATGAAAACAAGAGGCTTGACTAATTGAAGATATCTTATGCTCCTACAAGACTAAATACAGTAATAATATCATTGTTTCCCAAACAGGTTTAATTAACAACTAGAAACAACAGCATCTAATCAGGAGCATGTACTTTACAGGCATCATCTCATTTCATCACAACAGGAATCCAATGAAGTCATTATCCACATTTTACTAAAGTAGTCAGGTCCCAGAAATATGAAGTGCCTTGTTCACACAGTGAATGAGTGAGAAGATGAAGCCCAGGCCCTAGGAAGACAGTGCTTTCCTAACAAAGATGCTAGACTAGGGACCAGTTTTAAAAAGTGGGAAGGGAAGGAAGAATGATACCAGTAAAATATTTCTGAAATAGAAGAGGGGGAACTAACCACACCAGAAATTAAAATACAGAGTTTTCATAAGTTAAAATTACATGGTAATTTGAAAAAAAAATTAAATTAATAAACTTACAGACATGCAATCTATAATTATTGAACATTAGCCCACAAGAGGATTTCTGCTTGCTTTATTTTCTTACTATATCCTCAGAACATATTGGATAGTATTAAATTCACACAATAAGGGCTTAATAAATAGTTTACCAAGGAAATAATGAAGGAAATAATTCATGTTTAATTGGGCCATAAATCTTAGTAATGAAAGTAGAGGTTCATCAAAAGTCAGGCTGCAGGCTGGGCATGGTGGCTCATGCTTCTAATCCCAGTGCTTTGGGAGGCCAAGGTGGGCAGATCACTTGAGGCCAGGAGTTCGAGACCAGCCTGGCCAACATGGCAAAACCCCATCTCTACTAAAAATACAAAAAATTAGCTGGGCATGGTGGCTCACACCTGTAATCCCAGCTACTTGGGAGGCCAAGGCACGATAATCACTTGAACGCGGGAGGCAGAGGTTGCAGTGAGTCAAGACGACACTACTTCACTCTTGCCTAGGCAACAGAGTAAGACTCTGTCTCAAAAAAAAAAAAAAAAAAAAAGGCCTGGGCGAGGTGGCTCACACCAGTAATCCCAGCACTTTGGGAGGCCAAGGCAGGCAAATCACTTGAAGTCAGAAGTTCAAGGCCAGCCTGGCAACTATGGTCAAACTGTCTCCACTAAAAATACTAAAAAAAAATTAGCTGGGTGTGGTAGTGCACACCTGTAGTCCCAGCTACTAGCTACTAGGGAGGCTGAGGCAGGAGAATCCCTTGAACCCGGGAGGCAGAGGTTGCAGTGAGCCGAGATTGCACCACTGCACTCTAGCCTGGGCGAGAGTGAGACTCAAAAGAAAGAAAGAGATTAAAAAAAGAAAAGAAAAATGGGAAAAGGATACTAGCAGAAAGGAGCAAATTAAATATCTAGGCTATTAGATTGACAAAGGTAGCCTTTAAAATTTCAGGCTCTTTGCCCCAGTAACATTTTCATTATAAAAATCCATCACTAATATGAAGGTTGTAAGGTGAAAATACTGAAACCACGACATCTACAAAGTGTTATAATAAAAATTTCAAAAAGCAGAGCATCAATAACACTGTTCAAAGTAAAAGCCTCCCCAATGCAAACCAACTACGTACCTTTTTAATAAAATTTGAGGAAAATAGAAGCTTTTCCTTACTGTCCACCTAATGTAATAATTTTGGACACATCAGAACTTAAATTGTTTAAGTCATTTTAATTACTTTAATAAGACAATTATGTTAGAACTAAAGTTTACTTTTGGAAAACCTGTATGTATTACTACTACATACACTGAGGAAACAGTTTGCCCACTAACGGTCTTGTAGGACCTTTGTGAACTATACTGTTCAATTAGGAATTACTTAGTGTCAGCCCCAACTTGGAGATTTCACAGTATTCTTCTTCATAGATCATTCTAGTATGGAAAGCAACACACATGCTTACCCTCAGCATTCAATATATATTTTCTATTGCGAATGTGGTGAGTTATCTATGGTTTTATAATGAATAAATGACACTACTGTGAATATAATTTAAAAGCCTCCAGCATATCACCTATACGTTTTAGAAGTTTAAATAAATATCCACTAGACTCTCCACTGTAGTACTGACTGCATAAACTCTATAATACTGTGTGTTTTGTTTCTTAGAGTATCCCTATTACCTTTTCCTGCACATGGAATGCCAGCTTAGTTACTCACTAATCTCACTTGCTATTGCAAATACTTTCATTTTGCCTAGGTGAAAATAAGCCATTTTTCTGTACCTTCTCTTTAGAACAGTGGTTCTCAGCCTTGGCTATACACTGAGATCACCTGGGACGCTTTAACACTACACCCCCTGAGACTAACTGAATTAACTTGGGGTATAATCTGGATAATGGACTTGTTTTTAAAGTTCCCCATGTGATTCTCATGTGCAGTTAAGGTAAGAATCACACTTTTTTCCCCCTTAAGAATATCGGATCAAAAATTTTAGGTAACTAAAACACAGGGATCATAAAATGAAATATTACAGATTTTGAACAACAATTCTATAATTTGATGTTTGAATGATGCTCTTCAAACTCTAGAAAATATGTCATTTGTCCCATTGATATGTCCAGTATTTACAATCATTAAGTCTTTCCTAGCCTAAAAACTGAAACAGCAATGTCACATGACTATGCAATCCTCTTCTTCCTTCCCAAAGGTCTGAATTAATTTGAAATAAATATAAAGTAGCACAATCAGTCAAAAGTGGCCTACCTAACTAGCAAATGATAAATAATTTTCCATTCAGAATTCCCAGACTTTATAATCTGGCAGTCAGCTTTCTTATTTTGTTTTGAAAGTCTTTAATGACCTTACGAACTGTACTGTTTATTTTGTGACAGTGTGAATGAAGAGAGCTGTTTCCATTAAAAGCAAAACAAAACTGAAAAGGGAAAAAACACCATTAAAATATTTTATTTCACTTTATAAGCAATCAGTATACATCAAAATTGCTGCTGATTTCATTTTTGAAGGAAAGAAGCAAATGCCAACATCATTTAATCTGTCTGAGTTCTCATTAGCACAACTCATTCCACCAAATTAAGTGCTGTGGTCTCAGGATACCTTGTGGAAGGTTAAAAGAATCAGCCGAAGCAACAAGCAATTTTCCCTGAGATACTGTTTTAAGTCCAGTGTGAGGTTTTACTTTAATATGTTATTTCCAACTCACTCCCCACAGGGCAAGTTATTCCCTATGATTAAAAGCAGCAAATAATACAATCCATCCCTTCCGTATTTGCACCATAATGTATCAAAGCCCAAAGAGCACAAAAGATAAATCATCCCATCTCCCTAAGAGTATGACATTTTGGACTATCATCAGATCTGCTGGAAACCTGCAGGCCAAAAAGAATGGCATACTATGGGGCTTGAACACTGCTAACTTGTCCCTGGGGCTTGCTAGAAACATTGGGAACATGTCACTTTGAAGTCCTTAGTTCTATATCAACAGGTATTACCATTTTTATGGCTTTCTTTAGGAGAATAAGGTGAATCTTACAGGTCTCAAAACATGTTTGGGAACACTAGTTCCCACAGAAAAGTAAAAGACTTCTTTCACATTGCCTTTATATTATCTTTACTCCATCCTATACCTAATTATTTAAGGCACAGACTGATTCTGACACTTACATATATATAATAGACATCACCTAAGTAGTCAGAAGATGAAAACAAAATAAAACCCAGAAACTACCACTATGTCCAAAGGGAGATAAAAGTGGCCACTTTACAGTAGTTATAACATTCAAATGAGCGAGTTAGAGGATATTATTTCACCCAATACTATTTCCCCACAATGTTCTTCTCCAGATCAATTTTACCTGTTTACTTTTCCACCATCTGCAATCTCACAGTATTATTTATATACATTTCTCAAACTTAGAATTATTATAGAAAATTATGCCAAGTGGTAGGAGTGAGTATACAAAATGGTTTAATAAGGCACAATTTAGTGTGGTTACAGTGGAGACACATGCTGAAACGTAAAAACCATGGGTATATGAATCATATGGAAGGTTAGTAGGTTCCACTTTAATCCCCTCTTCATAATTTCTAGTTAAAAATTACTAAAAACTAAAATTATGAAAAGAGCAATCAGTGACTAGAAACCGATAGATTCTGACTAACCAAAGCTATCAGCACTTTAAGTCATATACATCTTAAATACAGTTACAAAGTTAGACATGAAGTCTGTGAACTCACATTTATGAGTAAAGGTACTTAATCTTGTCTATGTTGGTTATTATGCTTATTAGGGTCTCTCTAACTTTCAAACCAAGGAATCCTTTTGTTACTTTTTCTTCTGAGGTCTCAATGTTTTTCAAAAGTCTAACAAACAAATTTCCTTTATTAATTAGTACCTGACTTGTATTATTGTTTTTCTAGTTTCAACACTGATCCTACCTTTAACCAAAGAGCTAGAATCATCCCAAGTTAATCATCATTATTGTTAGCACTGGGGTGGTGCAAAGGTAATCAAGGTAAATCAGCATTAGAGACTCAAGCACTATCACTACTGACGTCACTTTTAAATCACTGTTAGTTCATACTCATATGACGCGTGAACCCCTGGATATGTTCCCTTAGAAGGTGTAGCACCTGGAAAGGCACTCTGTCACAGTGTCTACCCCATATGCACCCCCAGAATTTTCTGTAAAACCATCAGTGGTCAATCAGAGGGCTTGAATGTCATAAACTGACCACTATTATTCCTCTAAATGGAAATATTCTAGACAAAAGTAAAGAAATTTGTGTTTTAGTTAACTGTGTTTAATGCTACTAAGCTTTCTCAAATAGCTCATAGACACAACCTCTTACTAACATTGTGGACCATTTCAGCCAAGTGAAAAAAATAAATAACAGTGCTGCTCAGCTCTGATTCATAGAAACTCACCAGCTGTAATAGTGAAAGGGCTTTGATGAGAAACCTGAGTCCTGGCCTCCTGAGTAAAGCTCTTATTATTGTGATTAATTTTCTTCATAAAATAACCCTTTCAGATCTCAATTTCTGAGTCTCTAAATTCTTAAAGTTAAGAGAGGTGAGCAAGCAGCAATATTCATTTCAATGACGACAATTTAAGCTATTAAATCTTTTTACTGGATGCCAGACTACTTGAAGATACAGAATAAAATACACAATAGATTAGTGATTTTGCAATTATCTTGGTACTTCTTTTAGATAATCTAACTGTATAATGCAAGACTTCAAGGAAGTTTTGGCATTACTTATTAGCTTGTGCATCAGATTCACATGAACATAGTTAAATTCACATTCAATCTTGTCCTAGGAGGAAACCAGACTGCCAAGAGTTGCTTCAGCTCCCTTTAGTAAGCAGCACATTTTTTAGAAAGTGGGGGAGGGTTGAATAAATGCTTAGGTTATATGGCATCCATCTTAATAAAAAAAATGAAAGTTAACCTGTGCTCAATGCTCTCAGCATTCAGAATACGGAAATTCCTAAGCATTCTAATTATTTTTTTCATAGAATATATGTAGTGTTTTGCTTTTTTTGTAGTTTGAAATTATCTTTGGTAATACCTGGATAAGGTTATAACAATAGTCTCCTCAGTGGTATTGTGAATGCACCTGCTTGCCAATTCAAATAATTTTGAACAAACATAATATTTAAACAGAAGCCAAGGGAGGGTCCGCTTCATTAACAAAATGCAACAAGTATTCACAGTATAAATCAACTTGTAGTAAATTTGCAAAAGCATCTTCAAGGATAAAATTACCAGGAGAAAATAGTGTCTTAATTTTACCAAACATTATTTTTACACTTGAATACATTAAAAATAGGCTTAAATGCAATGTGAATGGTAAAAGCTAGAGACTGGATGATATTAACTCATACCACAACATATACAAAAATTTTAATTTAGAAGAGTTAAGAGGCCATGGGTGACTGCCTCAGAATGGACTCAATTGGAGCAACTGATTAGGAAGTATGGGATTCCTCCAGGAGTGGAGCAGCAGGTTCACAAAAACACCACAGGGCATTCAAAACTTACCTGAGTAATGGTGGCTTTCTCTGTGGCAATTTGTTTGGGATTGGGAAATGCTATTATGACCTATTTCTCTTCTCCAAAATGAGGAGTCTCCCTGGGATCTCAAGATCTCTTCCATCTGTAACATTCTGTGACTCAATACCTAAGGTCAGGTTACCTGAAGGAACTGTGTTACTAGTCTCCAGCTGTAGGGAAATATCCCGCAAGCATTCTCAGAGACTAAATGATTCCAAAATAGTTGCTCAGTTTGTGTGTGCTTTAAAAAGTTGGGTAAGAACACTTAAATTTTTTTTCTAAGAGGGCAGATCTTAAGCATACAACAGTGTTAACTATAGGTGGTTTCATAGGTGTACACTTACCTCCATGATACTTATACACCTATGAAACCACCAACAGTTAGGACTGACTGGTATGTATAGCTTTTTACATGTCAATCATACCTCAGAAAAACAAAGGTTAGCTAAATAAAGGTAGCAGAGTGTAGGGAGACTGAATTTACCCTGAACTACAATTATAGTTAAAGTCAATTCAAAACCTCTCCAAATTTCTAAAAATGCCTCACACACTTAATATTTCAGAAAACTAACAAATGTCTGTGCAGCTAGGTATGCCTTAAGCGAACGACAATCTTTCTGGATCTCCAGGTCTTGTCACACACTGAGGGAACTGTTACCCATTTCTACAGATTCAGTATTCTATTAAAAAAATTGCCTAGACCGTTGCTATTGTAAACATTTATCCACTTAGGACAACTGGGGTCTTGTTTTGAAACTAAAGTTGGCCGACCTTTCACCTGAAACAAACTTCTTACCTTTCGAGGGAGAAAAGGCATTTTACCCTTCCTCCTCCAAAAAGCATTTGTTATTAAGTGGTTATGCACCAATCCTTTATCTTTCATCAGTAATAGTGCGTTTCATTCATTAGGCCTGCCCAAATACCCACAGCCACTCTACAAAGCTGCATGCCTTCTTCAGTGTTTGGATTTGGTGTCCTGGCTGTATGGCAATATAGGAAACGTATGAATTTAACTTTGCTTTTTATTCACTGAGGAAAATTTCTACCCCTCTTAAGTGAAGCTTTCTCTCTAGCTAACAGAATAAAAGTACTCGGGCTCCACCTGTTTCGCCTAGCTACAGCACTCATTGAGACCCTCGGCAAACCCAGCTCTAACAGTATCACACCGGGCTAGGCGGGCAGGAATGCACCAGTGCTGCTGGAAATTAAAGTTGATGGGAGCTGCATTCCAATCCGGCCAGAGCGGCGCCTGCCGGGTGCAACCGCGGCGCAGCCGGCGCTGTGGGTCTCTGTCTCGCGGATGGTGAGCTGACAGCTCCTGCCCACCCAGGCGGGGAGGAGGAGAAGAGGTGTCCGCTGCAGCCCCATACCCGGCGGGTGAAAACACCGTCTGGTCCCCAAACATTCCTCTGCCCCCAAAGACTAACAAAAATACGGCGTCCTGCGTTTCGCAGAAGGACGGGAGGCGCCCCAGAGCTCTCCCGAGAGAAAACCCCGGGGAAAAGTGGTGGCCGGAGGCGCCCGGTCCCGCAACTCACCTTCTGCTGCCTCCGGGCCATGTCGGTGGGCTGCTTGGCGTTGAAGGGGTACGCAATGCACCTCACGACGAAGACGTAGAGCTGCAAGCGGATCCTCCGCTCCTGCTCGTCGTCCAGCTGCCGCTCGGGCTCGTCTCGCCCCTCGCTGAGCACCGAGGGGCTCGGGCTCACGGATCTGGCCGCGCCGCCGCCGCCGCCGCCGCCGCCCGCGCGCCCCGGCGCGTCCCGCCGCCCTTCCCGAGCCGGGGCCGGCGGAGCTCGCTGCGAGCCGCCGGCTGCCACCAGCACATCGCGGCTCTCCTCTTCCAGCCCTTCGTCCGACTCCTCTTCGCTGGAAGACGGGTCCAGCATGGTGCTCGGGGGTCCCCGGCTTTCAGCCCGCGGTCCCCAGGCGCCTCACCCACCGCAGCTGCGCCCGCGGGTCCGAGGGAGCCGCTGGCTTGGCTGCAGCGGCCGCAGAACGAAAGGAAAACTGGCCAGGGCTTTCCGGACACGTCGAGTTACATTGAGGAGTGTTTCCTACCGCCAGGGCGAAGGGGGCGGGCGGGAGCCGGGAGGAGGACTGGGAGGGGGAGAGGGGGAGCCGCAGGGATTGAATAGGCGGAGTTAGCGTTGGGGGTGCGCCTGAGCGCCTCAGGAATTGCTCAGCCAGCCCGGGGCGAGCCGACCCAGCGGTTCCTCAGAGCACGCGGGCAGAGGCAGCGCGGCCCGAGCGCCCGGACGCAGGTGAGGAACCTGTGGCGCCTACAACAAGCAACACGTGGAATGGAATGTTGAGGAGCCGCGCGGGGCCGCGGAGTGCGCGTGCGCGCGCCGCCGCCGCCGCCGCCGCCTGGGCTCGAGTGGCCCGGCGCCTGGTGCCCCAGCGCAGTTTGCAAAGGCTGGGAGCGGCCACTGGGGCTGCTCCAACTACCCTCACCCCACCACCTAGGATCTTTTCTCCCGCAGGTGGAGGTGGAATGGGGAGCGGGGAGGGACTATTCACCAGCCAGAGGTGAGGTGGAGCGGCCGAGACGTCTCTCCCACCCTCATCTGCTGCCCAGGGTTGAACCCCAGCGCGGAAAAAAGGGACTGGAGCCCTTCACCACGAAATAGCTTTGCGACAAGACTTTGAAAAGTCTCTCTCGCTCTGCTCTGCTGCCGTTTGATGCTCATGCTGAAGCCTAAATTATAAAAGTCGGAGTAATGAAAAGGGAAAAAAGAAAAAACGAGGCGTACTTTTTAAACTGTTCTATTCCTGCAGACTCACAGCAAGAGAGATTTTATTTGTGCAGACGACGCTGAGTCAGCTCAAACATATCTCGATGATTTTCTGGGTTGCGATGCAGTTGACTCAAAACAAGTTGTGTAGTGTAGACATTTATTCAGCAAATATTTGAGCGCCCTCCCGGTGTCCAGCACTGTTAGCCTTTTCCGGAGCCCGCGGTGGACTAAGGCACAGGACACTCAGTCGTTGATGGTTCTGGCCTCAAGTGCGCGTCTCGCCGCTGCACAGAAGCCTGCCTTATCTGCGCAGATTTCTCAGTCCTAGTGCTGGAAACACCTAGGAGTTTCTTGTAGTAATTCTGTATCTCGTGTCCTTAGTCCTGACAGAGAGGTAAATAGGGAAAACAATGCATTCAACACCAGGTGAAGTATGCAGCGACCAGGTGGGCCGGGAGGTGATGAGTTCAGTGGAAGTAACAGGGCAAATAAACTACCAGCTCTGAGCTCCTCTACCCCAATGGTGAAACAGCAGTTTTAGCTTTTTCAGGCCACTTTCATATAGTTAAGTACACAAGAGAGACTTTCCTCCTGCATTTACTGACATTTTCTCTGGATAGGGTAAAAAACAAGGAGGCGTTTACTCCAGAGGAGTCTTGCCTATCTGTCTTTGCCAAATCTTTAATAGGTCCCCTGGTAATAAAATGTCTTCAGCAAGAGCATGGCTGTGGGATTATCACTAATTGCCTAGAGATAGAGAGTATTTAAAAGCAATGTTTTATTTTTGGCAAGGTGAACAAATAGCAATCTTATTCATTTGTCTTAATATCTGCTGCTTATCTAGCACTTTACAGTTTGCAAAGATCTGTGAAATTATTTAATATCCTCATCAAAGTAATAACCTTCTGAGGCAGGTGATATCATTATTGATTGCCCTTTGAACCAGATATTGCACTAAGCTCTTTAGATACATTACCTCACTATTTTAGGTTCCATTGTTCAAATAAGGAACCTGAGAGTTGGAGAATCCTTTCCTTAGGATACAGAACTAGCACCTAATGGAATAAGGACTCAAAACAGTTTTCTAGTTTCAAACAGTGTCATTTTCTGCCGTAATTTTCCCTGATAATAAGTCACTATATTAAATGTATAAGGTTTACTAAACTAATAAAAATTTCTAGGGACATAAATGTATGATTTGAATATAGCAACTTTACTGCCCTTTTCTTGCCAACCATAGGTATATTTTTCAGTTTCTTTTATCAAGTAATACTACTTGATGTGATTACTTATTCTTTTCCCATTAAAGGTGATTAATAAATCAAAGATCTCCAAGCCTTGACGGTCCCACAGGAAAATCTCTAATAATATTTAGAAGAGCATAGCATATACAGTGTTTTCTCCATGAAGATAAAAATGGCTTAAGAGGCATAAACTTAAAGAAATATCTAAGAGACAACAAAGAGAATGTTTAAGCAGTTCATTAATTAAACATACATAGTTTAAGAAATTAACATATGCTGCTCTCCTCCTGCGGCCCAAGATGCCGAAAGGAAAGAAGGCCAAGGGGAAGAAGGTGGTTGCAGCCCCTGCTGTGGGGAAGAAGCGGGAGGCCAAGAAAGTGGTGAATCCCCTGTTGGAGAAAAGGCCTAAGAATTTTGGCATTAGACAGGGCATCCAGCCCAAACGAGACCTCACCCGCTTTGTGAAATGGCCCCCACTATATCAGGTTGCAGCGGCAGAGAGCCGTCCTTTATAAGCAGCTGAAAGTGCCTCCTGCAATTAACCAGTTCACCCAGACCCCGGACCACCAAACAGCTACTGAACTACTTAAGCTGGCCCACAAGTATAGACCAGAGACAAAGCAAGAGAAGAAGCAGAGGCTGTTGGCCTGGGCCGAGAAGAAAACAGCTGGCAAAGTGGACGTCCCCACTAAGAGACCACCTGTCACCACCTTGGTGGAGAACAAGAAAGCTCAGATGGTGGTGATTGCACACAGCGTGGATCCCATTGAGCTGATTGTCTTCTTGCCTGCCCTGTGTCGTAAAATGGGCATCCTTTACTGCATTATCAAGGGGAAAGCAAGACTGGGATGTCTAGTCCACAGGAAGACCTGCACCCGTGTCGCCTTCACATAAGTTAACTTGGAAGACAAAGGCACTTTGGCTAAGCTGGTGGAAGCTATCAGGACCAATTACAACGACAGATATGATGAGATCTGCCATCACTGGGAAGGCAGTGTCCTGGGTCCCAAATCTGTGGCTTGCATCGCCAAGCTTGAAAAGGCAAAGGCTGAAGAGCTTGCCACTAAACTGGGTTAAATGTACCCTGTTGAGTTTTCTGTATATAAAAATAATTAATACAAATTTTCCTTCAAAAAAAAAGAAATTAACATATGCTAAAGCTATTCTGGATATATTTAGAAAAAACAAGATATAGGCCTCAAGATGTTTATCAGTTAAGGAACCACAAATGAAAAAATCATTTATTTAAAAAAATCAATATTTGAATTGCAATCTGATGATTGTTCTAATAATCTGAAAGATAATGGCAATACAGAGAAGAAACACTTCATTCAGAAGATAGTAAGTGGTATGGTTTGACTCTATGTCCCCACCCAAATCTCATCTCTAATTGTAATCCCCATG
>CAUYQU010019155.1:0-13119 GCA_963574635.1 Cheracebus regulus | reverse complement strand
CCAAATCCACAAAACATACATTTTTCTCAGTATCACATTATACCTATTTTAAAAGTGACCACATAATTGGAAGTAAATCACTCCCCAGCAATTGCATAGCATTTCACAGGTTTAAATAAAATATTGGTTGGCTGCTTATTTTTTATTTTCATGCCCTATTCCTTCCTGTCTCCATTGTTAAACACAATTATTAGCATAAAAGAGGTTTTTAATCCCCATTTTAAACTGTATTCTAGCCCGGGCAATAAAACAAGAATCCCATTCTCTCTCCCTCTTTCTCTTCCTCTTTCTTTCTCTCTTTCATTCTTTTTTTTCTTTCTTTTGCTGTTTCTTTCTTTCTCCTTTTCTCTCTTTTTCTGAAAAAAAAATTATTTTTAATTGACAAAAGCTTGATTTATTTGTTCTATATAATATGATGTTTTAAAATATCTATACATTATAGAGTGGCTAAATTGAGCTAATTAACATGGATTACCTCATATATCATTTTTGTGGTGAGAATACTTAAAAACCAACTCTCTTAGCAGTTTGTTTGGTTTTTTTTTTTTTTTGAGATGGAGTCTCACTTCTGTTGCCCAGACTGGAGTGCAACGGCACGATCTCGGCTCACTGCAACCTCGCCTCCTGGGTTCAAGCGATTCTCCTGCTTCAGTCTCCCAAGCAGCAGGGACTACAGGCACGCGCCACCACAGCTGGCTGATTTTTTAATTTTTAGTAGAGACAGAGTTTTGCCATTTTGGCCAGGCTGGTCTCGAACTTCTGACCACAGGTGATCTACCTGCCTCGACCTCCCAAAGTGCTGGGATTACAGATGTGAGCCACCACGCCCAGCCGTGATTTTTAAAATTATAATACATTGTTATTAATTATAATCTCCTAATTGTACAGTCTATCTCTTGAATTTATCCCTTCTGACTGAAATTTTGTTCCTTTGACCAACGTCTCCCCAACATCACCCTCTCCAGCTCCTGGTAACTACCATTCTACTCTCTGCTTCTGTGAGTTTAACATTTTAGATTTTGTATGTAAGTGAAATCATACAGTATTTGTCTTTTGATGCCTGGCGTATTTTATTACCATAATGTCCTCTAGATTGATAAATGTTATTACAAATGACAGGATTTCCTTTTAAGGAAACATTGTTTATGTATACCACACCTTCTTTATTCATTTGTCCATTGATGGACAGGTAGGTCGATTCCACATCTCAGCTATTGTGAATAATGCTACAATGAGCATGGAAGTGCAGATATTTCTTTGATGTACTGATTTCATTCCCTTTGGATATACCCAGTAGTACAATTGCTGGTTTGTATGGTAGCTTTAGTTTTAATTTTTTTGAGGAACTTTGTACTGTTTTCTATAATGGCTGTACCAATTTTTGTTTTTACCAACAGTGTGTAGGGTTGCTCTTTTCTCTACATCCTTGCTAACACTTATCTTTTGTCTTTTTGGTGATAGCCATTCTAGTAGGTGTGAGGTGATATATTATTTTGGTTTTAATTTACATTTCTCTAATGACTAGTGATATTGAGCATTTTTTCATGTACCTGTTGGCCATTTGTATGTCTTCTTTGGAGAAATGTCTTTTCAGATCTTTAGCCCAATTTTTCAATCAGGTTATTTGGTTTCTTGCTATCGAGTTGTTTTAAGTTCTTTATATATTTTGGATATTAACTTCTTAGCAGATGTATGGTTTACAAATATTTTCTCCCATTCCATAGGTGGTCTTTTCACTCTGCTGGTAGTTTCCTTTGTTGTACGGACTCCCACTTTTCATACTTAAAATTTATCTTAAGATTCTAAACCTATTATCTACATGCTCATCAAAGTGGTTTGTCACCCATATACAACTGAGTTTTACTACCATTTTGATATTTTTTTGTCTTCTTTTCCTTGTGCATAGGTGATTCCCCCCTTTCTTTTACCGTATTATTATTATAAAAGCACTATGTGAATAGATTCTCACTGTAAGTGTTTTAAACTGTGGTAGAATACAGAGCACAATAGGTAAGTCTCTATTCATCATCTGCAGGGCTCCCTAATACAGATTTCCTTCCCCAGAGGTAACCACCATGGTCAGCATTTGGTGAGCGCTCTTCTAGTCACCATCCATTTACAGGGGTGTGTATTATACAATGACTTCTTTTTTTTTTGCTTTCTTATAACACAGTATGTCTTGGAAAATCTTTCCATGTCAGGACTTAAGGGTCCAATTTGTTTCTTTCCTTATTACTGTTGTTGATGGTTACATAGTATTTTATCAGTATTCCTACTATTTTACTGCTTGCCTATGGATAGGCATTAAGTTTTTAGTTTTTAACTCTTACAGTGAAGCAATTCTGTACAAGCATGTGTCTTTGTGCACATGTATAAGTATTTCTGTTGGACAGTTGCCTGGAAGTAGAATTGCTGGCTCAAAGTGAATGTATTTTTGGTTTTGATCGTTGGTGCCAAATTGTCTTCCCAAAGGAATTTACCAGTTTAAACTCATACCAGTGGTGTTTAAGAGTGCTTGTTTTCCTAATCTGTGAAATCTTTGACTTGATAGTGTCATTATGTTCATTTTTGTCAATGAATGTATTAATTTGCATTCTTCTAGATTGTGTCTCTGTAGATCTGACCTTGTCTGCTTTCTGCCTTTTAGTAACTACTCAACATTGCTGGTTACTTGATGGTATCTTTTTATAATTTTCTGGGTATGAATCTGTCTGTTTATCTGTCTGTAGCTGTCTATCTGTGTAGAGCGGGATATCTTTTCTGTCACTTCAGAGAACTTTAGACAGGAGGTAGAGTAAACTTGTGCACTTAATCTACTATCCTGATAAATTTCATCCTTTCTGAGCCAAGACTGTACAGTATTTACAATTTTGTTTCTTTTTTCTTTGTAACATTATAATCTTTTTTGTCTTATTATGTAGCAGTATAACTGGTATCTAATATTCTACTCTGTGTCTGTGCTGTAGTTTGTAATTTGTCTATTGATGCCTATTGCCAAAATTTTATTTTATTTTATTTTATTTATTTTGAGACTGTCACCAGGCTGGGGGGCAGTGGCACAATCTTGGCTCACTGCAACCTCCATCTTTCAGGTTCAAGCGATTCTCCTGCTTCAGTCTCCCGAGTAGCTGGGAGTACAGGCATACGCCACCACGCCTGGCTAAGTTTTGTATTTTTAGTAGAGATGGGTTTCACTATGTTGGCCAGGCTGGTCTCAAACCCCTGACTTAAGGTGATCTACCTGCCTCAGCCTCCCAAAGTGCTGGGATTACAGATGTGAGCCACTGCACCCAACCAAAATTTTAGTTTTATAAATAATGTTGCTTCCAACTCTGAGCATAAAGGCTCTGGGCCCAGATGGTTTTATTAGCGATTTTTTTTTTTAAATAATTTTAGTGCTCTTTACCATTGATTCTTTTTTTTTTTTTTAAGACAGAGTTTCTGTTTGTCTCCCAGGCTGGAGTGCAGTGGCGTAATCTCGGCTCACTGCAACCTCCGACTCCTGGGTTCAAGCAATTCTCCTGTCTCAGCCTCTTGAGTAGCTGGGATTACAGCTGCATAGCACCCAGCTAATTTTTGTATTTTTAGTAGAGACAGGGTTTCACCACGTTGGGCAGGCTGGTGTCAAACTTCTAGCCTCAATTGATCTGCCTGCCTCAGCTTCCCAAAGTTCTGGGATTACAGGCGTGAACCACCATACCTGGCCTCTGTCATTGATTCTTGAATATGGGAATTAGTAGATAGCTGCCCAGCTGACCTGTGATCTAAACGTAACACTGATACCATCCAATAACAGTAGCACAAAAAACAAGAACTTTAAACCAGCCTCAATTATAAATATAGATCCTAAGTAATATACTGTCAAGTAGATGCTCTCAAGTAGAATGTACCAGTAAGGTTATAATGGAAATAGCCAATTAAGTTTACTCCAAGAATGGCTTAATATTAAGAAACCTATTAATAACATACTAGGTTGTTAAATGTGAAAAACTATTATCTCATAGATGCAAAAAATACATTTAACCAACTATCTTTAATAACACTTTTTGGAAAAAAAAAAAAGTATACTTCCATTACAAGTTACAGAGTATCTACCTAAAACCATTGGAGGCATTCTCATTAGAAGCAGAAACAAAACAAGTTTGCCCTCTGCTGCTTGATATTCTTTTAGAAGCTCTAGCCAATGCAGTAAGGTTTGCAGAAACGGAAATAAGAACTAAGACTTTTAGGATTATTTGATATTATTTTAGAAGCTCTGGTCAATGCAGTAAGGCCAATACAGAAATAAGAACTAAGGCTTTGAGGATTAAGTAAGGTAACATTTTCTCTTCCCTCCTATGGTATTTTTTAGTCAGATAACACATTCAGATTATAGATTCTGTTATTTTTTAAATTACTAGTAAGACATATTTACAAAGGAAAGACAAAATCATCTTTTGCATCTTAAGCCATGTCTCCTGGTGCTTTTTTGACCTTGATCCTTGCTCGTTGACTCATCTTGATTATCTGGTCTGTGTTGAGGTCGCTCTCAAACCTTCACCAGCACAGGAGTGGGTGCTCAATACCTGTGACTGGCTGAGTGGTTTGGTTCTGTCTTTGACGACCTTTCAGTGAGCTGTTTTTACAATCCTGGGAATACTAGAAGAACAAGCTCTTTAAGCGATGACACTGTTGTCTTGACACTTGACTCTGTTCAGCAAACCATTGCAGTGTACCCTCCGTGCTATGCATCTCTATGGTGTATAGCTGCTGTACTTACCAGGAATCATTTGGAAGTAACTGGTCGGGTTGAACACCACACAGAAATCTTTACTAATTAGCTGGTGATCTCTAACTTTGGTTTGTGACTTCAGTCTATGAAATCTATGTCTCTCTCTCTCTTTTTTTTCCCCCGATAGCATGTGGAGAGGGCCAAATGTGAACTGTGTTGACAGCACTGGCTACACACCCCTGCACCATGCTGCTTTGAATGGCCATAAGTAAGTATCGATGTACTACATCCCTGCCCTCACTCTTCAGAACCCAGGCCCTCACCTTATCTTGTTCGTTTCCTAGAAAGATGTGCTGGCTGGGCTCAGGGGCTCATGCCTGTAATCCCAGCACTCTGGGAGGCCGAGGCGGCAGGGTCACTTGAAGCTGAGTTTGAGAACAGCCTGGTCAACAAGACAAGCCTCCATCTCCACACACAAACTTTTTTTTTAATTAACCAGGCATGGTAGCATGCCTGAAGTCCTAACTGCTTGGGAGGCTAAGGCACAAGGATTGCTTAAGCCCAGGAGTTTGAGGCTGCAGAGAGCTATGATTATGCCATTGCATTCCAGTCTGGGTGACAGAGCCACCCTATCTCTAGAAAAGAAAAACAAAACAAAGGTTTGCTAAGCAGTGGCACTGAGAACCAGAAAAAAACAAACCTAAATTTAGTTCATCCAGAATTTCTGTGTCTTTCTTTCATGTGTAATTTAAACATCGTTCCCCACCCCACCCATCAAAAAATCTTTAGCCAAAAGTTAACCTTTTCTTCTGCCTGTTCTTTTCCCCTCTGGAATGTTCCAGTGCTATGTAATGGTCTAGGTATGTTGATCAAATTTGGGGCAGCCAGAACATAAAGAGGCTGGAATCTATTAGGTAACTAACTCCTAGATAAGCTGAAAATAGATTGAGTAGTCATGAGAAAGCTGTCTTCTGCTTCAATATTTATTTACTCTCTCTTCTTGCCTGCCATTCTTTCCTCATAAAATTAGCTCTGCACACAAGAACCCTTTCTAAGGAGAAAAAATACATTAAATGTCCTATATAATTCTCCTAAGTATAGATAGGTTATTAGGAACTGGGTGGGATTTGTATGGAAAGTTCTCTGGAGAAGGCATGCTTTGGGGAGAATTTGAGCGAGAAGGCATAGGCTTAAGTGATTGGGCACTGCCATTCAAGTTGCTTAGCAAAGAGGCAGGCGTTGTCAGGGAGTAGTGAGTGGGTTTGCCAGGCTGCTGAAGAATGTAAACCAGAGTGTAACAGAATAGAAGGTGTTAAAGGAAAACAAGTATTATAGGCAGTAAACAGCAGCAGTGTAGTTTTTTGTTTGTTTTTTGTTTTGGGGGCTTTTTTTTTTTTTTGAGACAGAATTTCCCCCTTCATGCCCAGGCTGGAGTGCAGTGGCATGATCTTGGCTCACTGCAACCTCCGCCTTCTGTATTCAAGTGATTCTCCCGCCTCAGCCTCCCGAGTAGCTGGGATTACAGGCATGCACCACCGTGCTCGGCTAATTTTTGTATTTTTAGTAGAGACAGGGTTTCACCATGTTGATCGGGCTGGTCGCAAACTCCTGACCTCAGGTGATTCACCTGCCTTGGCCTCCCAAAGTGCTGAGATTACAGGCATGAGCCACCTCGCCCAGCCTGCAGTGTAGTTTTTATGAGAAGAGATTATTGGAATCATTTTAGATTTTGCTGAGCAAGGAGCTCCAGGGCTCTCGCCATCTTAGAGTATTTTGTGTTATTTGTCCAATATTTGATCCACCCTGATTGACTCCAACATGCCACAAAGAGGCAATGGTTGTTTCCTTCAACATTAAACATTTCTAAAATATACTGAATATGATCATTAAGTCTTTTCTGTAGCCATCTTAGGTATAGCTAGAAAGAAATCTGTAGAGAACACTGTTCCCATATATATATTAGGGTAATGTGAATTAAAGTGAATCTTGAACTTAAACGACTATAGTTTGTTAGCCAAGTTCATTTCCATATGCTGTTTTTATTTATAGTGGGGATTTTCTTTGACCTCACATTCATAGGGATAACGATATACTGGTATCTATTTAATTAGTGCTGTCACCAGGAAAAAAACAAGTTCCTCTTTCTGAGGATATCAAGTGATAACATATGTGTCTGGCTTACTTTTGCAATAACTTTTTTTTTGTTTTTGAGACAGAGTCTCACTCTGTCGCCCAGGCTAGAGGGCAATGGTGCAATCTCAGCTCACTGTAACCTCCGCCTCCCAGGTTCAACCATTTCTCCCTGCCTCAGCCTCCCGAGTAGCTAGGATTACAGGTGCCAGCCACCATGCCCAGCTATTGTATTTTTAGTAGAGATGGTGTTTCGCCATGTTAGCCAGGCTGGTCTTGAACTCCTGACCTCAGGTGATCCTCCCACCTCAGCCACCCGAAGTGCTGGGATTACAGGTGTGAGCTACTGTGCCTGGCATGCAATAATTTTTATTCTGCTTGGCCTCTCTGCTTTCAGCTCCCATATCACTAAATGCTCTGAATAATGTGGTGAATAATTATATTTGTCTTGTATGATTACTTTTACATATATTCAACACCTGAATGCTGTTTAAACATCATAAACAAGGAAACATTGCCGGGTTTAGACAGAGTCCAGACATTTTCAAAGTAATAGAAAATAGATTACCAAGAAAGCCTAAACAGAAAGGCGATGAGTTAGCATAGCATGGCTCACGGTGGTTCAACTGCATATCAGCAGCTGTACAAATGGCTCATGGAATAAAAGGAAAAGCCTGGGCAGTGAGCTCAGGTAAAGACACAGGAGCCAAATGAGACATCTATGAAAGGGCTTTGTGTCATACAGGTGTAAAGAGCTGTTAGATGGAAAGGCTTAGGAGTTCTACAGACTCATGACTGATTTTTGCCTTCTAGGGATGTGGTCGAGGTTCTTCTGAGAAACGACGCACTGACCAACGTGGCTGACTCTAAAGGCTGCTACCCACTGCATTTGGCAGCCTGGAAAGGAGATGCCCAGATAGTGCGGTTGCTCATCCATCAAGGGCCTTCACACACCAGAGTCAATGAACAGGTCGGAAGGAAGGGAGGCTATCCTCTCTCCATTCAGCTGTAGCCAGAGGTGGCAGCCCCATCACCATCTTAGCCTCATAGTTCAAATCTCAGAGAACCAGCTCCATTTTAAAAAAAAATTTTTTGGTAATCAGTTCTTTAGCAAGGAACCACCTCTTCCATATCCTAAATGTGACTCCCTTCTTTCACAGTTCTACTCCTCTTAGTAGATCTTATACTATGAGGATGTATTTTATATGCATTTGATTCATGCATATTTGGAATAGTACTATAATAAAAATGTGTATACAGTCAGCCCTTTGTTTCCAGGACCTCCCCATAGATACCAAAATCCAGGCATGCTCAAGTCCCTTGTGTAAAACAGCAAAGTAACATTAGCTCTCTCTGTCTGTGGGTTCTACATGTGCACATTTAACCAACCATGGATGGAACCTGTGGATATGAAGGGCCAACTGTATTGACTTTATTTGCAAAATTTGAAATAATGCAAATCTTACAAAATTGCATAGAGTCACTTTCAAGCTGGTGAGCTTAATTAATTGTAGGCCAGGTGTGGTGCTCATGCCTGTAATCCCATTACTTTGGAAGGCTGAGGCAGGAGAATTGCTTGAGGCCAGGAGTTTGGGACCAGCCTAAGCAACACAGTGAGGACCCCCCCACCTGCCCTGCCGGCCCCTGTCTCTACAGAAAAAAAAAAATGCCAGATGTGATGGCACACACCTGTAGTCCCAGCTACTCAGGAGGCTGAGACAGGGGGATCACTTAGGCCCAGGAGTTTGAGGGTGCAGTGAGCCATGATTATGTCACTGCACTGCAGCCTGGGTAACAGTGAGACCCTGTCTCAAAAAGTAAATTGTGTTTATGCCATTGACATGGCAATGTAACTTTTCCAGTGTTTGTCAGTACTGTGTAAACCATGCTGTTTTTTTACATACACCAGAACTTGCAGCAGTGGAAGTACTCATGCTAGTGCTGAAAAATGAAGTCACAAATCAGAAACATGTGAGTGGAGGACAGAGGTGATTTAGTGGAATGAAGATCATTTCCATGATGTCCCCCGATGTTAATTTAAGAGTGAGCATACTCCAGTTGCCTGACCATTTGGAAAACAAAAAAACAACAACAAAAAAAGAGTGAGCATGCTTTGAAAAAGCAGAGATAATTCTTAGGAAATGAAAAAGGCCGCATTTGAGCAAAAATAACCTTATAATGGCCATGGATTTAGTTACTCTGAGAATATACTTCCTCTTGTTTACATTTGTATCTTTGGAAAAATTGTACCTGAATTATGCAAGTTTTAAACAAGCTTCTTATAAATACAACTCACTGTCATTTGAGTTGGAGGTTGTGTGCCAGTTTGAGAGGAAAATGGGCTTTCCTTATATGATAAGCCACTCTCCCTTTTCCTCTCTCTGCTCTGAACTGAAGCAGATATTTTTCTCAGTTCTTTGAAGAGGGAGATGTTGATCTTTCTCAGTAAGCTTAGGACTATTTTTCTAATGACTTTGCCGAGAGGAGATTGTTAAATTACCTATAGGATTAGCTCAAGGTTTTTCCTCAAAGAACAGGAAATCATCCTGGCAAGTCCATCTGCCAGGAGACTCATGCAGTTCTCAGTTAGCTGTTAAGAGCATGATTTTGATTCTGAGAGGGCAGCTTCATTCTGAGACATGAGAAAATTAAAATAGTGCTCCCAAATCTCTTGATTTGGAGATTGTGTGTTTATAGCTGTTAATCAGCCTGTCTTTCCCCTTTTGGGCTGTATTTTCTGGGTAGGTGAGCAACAGACATTTAAAATCATCAATGAGGATGTTTGCTTATAACATTTGGGAATGAAAAGTATCTGTTTAGAATTAACTCTTTAGAATCTAAATGTAATTTTACGCCTCCTAGCTAAAGTGATAATTTCTCTTCTCTGAAGGAAATGTATAATGAAGTTTGCTTATAACTAATATTCTTCAGTGTTGGAAAGACTGGTCACCCACTGAAGTCCTTCTCATTTAAGAAATTTTCGGCAACCATTTCTAATCCTCTTTGCTCACTTTTGCCTTAAAACACAGCTGCTTGGATTTTTGAGTCACTTGAGTGTGCTAGCTTAACCTGCTCACAGCTGCCTCCTGCCTGGAGTATCAGTTGATAGGTGGGACCCCAGCCCAGTGCTTTGAGTATCTGGCAGACAGGTGGGTGGGCAGGAGCTGGGCAAGATGTCTGCAGTAGCTTGAAGACCTTAATGGATCTAGATAGTAGTTATAAGTACTATTGTGATTCATTTTAAAACCATTAATGTGGTTCCAGTAGGATGCTTCAATTAAAGTGGGATAAGAGTAAGGTGCCCTGGAGATTGTCTTTCTTATTAACTTCCCTTTGAGGTATCCAGAGGGCAGATTCAGGTTGTTCTAGGGTTGGGTTCCCTCAGGGCTGTGTATTGCTTTGATGTATTTCATCCATTTTATCATCACTTTTTTCTTTTCCTCTCCTTTTTGTAGAATGCTCTTGAGATCAAAGAACTCAAAAAGTACGGCCCCTTTGACCCTTATATCAATGCCAAGGTGTGTACTTTGCTACCAGGAATTCTCTGCATCACTTCTCCAAGCTGTACCTCCTCTTTGGTCCTCTCTGCATCTACTGTTGTCCACTCAGGCTCCTCCTCATCACACTGACTGTTGTCTGCTTCAGCCCATCTGCTTTTGGCTTGTCTGGGAATGGGAAAATGCAGCTGCAGTGGGTTTTGGCTTTATTTTTAAAACCCATACTAATTTGGGAAAGGATGGGTGGCTTTTTCTGGAATATTTGAAAAGGCAGGAATGGGGAAATAGAAGGGACCATACTACATACTTAATTTACTGTTTGAATTATTAAAATTTTAAAAATGAAGTTAAGAGATAATCAGACAAATTATCTTTTTAAATAAGCATAGAAAAAAATGATTAAATTGTACTTCCTGGAATTAAAAAATTATTTTTAGCCTGTTTTTTATATGTCTTTTGAAATGGAATCTGATTTTCAGGTTTCAGTAGCTAATGATGGAGATGTGGGGGAAAGGACATGGGTGATCCATTTTATTCCTTTAAAAGCTGTTGCCTGCCTCTCTCTCGTTCCCTGGAGTTTGTGCATCTCTCTCTGATGCTTTAAAACCATGGCCCAGTATCTCCAGCCATTTGCTTCTCTCTACTTGATCACTCTTAACCCATGAGTGGTTCTGAAATAGGAAATGGTGTTGCAGGAGCAAGGTGGGCACCTGCCTTAGTCTCCCTCCCCGTGAGGCTAGGACAAAGAGTAGTCTGATGGGTCTGGTGATGAACAGCCCAGCCCTGCCTGCCCTCAGCCTTACCACATCTGAGCAGCAGAGCTTATGCACTGGGTGACGGTGTTAGCCTCTTCCTCGGCGCTCTCAACTGCTGGTTTTTGATCAAGATTTTATTCAGACGAAGTTTGCTTTTTGGCAAGAATCTGGAGTGTGCTTGAGACACTGCATTATCCACATTAGCTACCTTTTACGTGCTCTGAAAACAGCTGCCATAGGAAAGAGAAACATAAGGTACTTCTGTATGTTTCCAAACACAAGGCAGATATTTCATGCTTTTGAGAAATACTGATTTAGCAAACGAAGCCCCCTGTGGGCTGGACCTAGGAAGGCCCTGTAGGAGATCTTGTTCAGCTGTTGGATCTTAATGGTAGAGAAGCAGTTTGACCTTAGGTAGTGGAGCAATCAGCTTTATTTTGGCTTACGCTTTCTTTCCTCCTTCCCTTTCCTTCCCTTTTTCTTTCCTTTCTTTTCTTTCTTTCTTTTATTTTAGAGAGGGTCTCCCTCTGTTGCCCAGGCTGAAGTGCAGTGATTGGCCTGCTCTTTAAATTCTGTTTTTCTAGTCTTCAGAATAGGAATATACTAAGATGAGTATCTTAGTTTTTTTGTTTGTTTTTTTGTTTTGGAAGTAGAGTGATAGAGTGGAAAACTCGTAAGTCATAGGCTTTCATGTCAGACCAGAGTTTAAGTTCAGGGATGCTATTTAGTGGTTTTGTTGACGAACAAGTTACTTAATTTCTCTGAGCTTCAGTTGTCTCTTTTGTAAAATGTGGCACTACCGTCTACCTTGCTGGATTGTTTTGGAGTTTAAATAAGATAATGTACATAAAGTAAAAATCTCTCATAGCTAGTAATATTTGAGATATTAATTTTTTAAAAATGTATATAATGTATTTCTGCAAAGGCATTTTTGGAATCTGTTCCTGTTACTGATAGGTAACACATAATGAAACATTATTCAGTTAGTCTATTCAGAGTTTTCTTTTACGGGGAGGAATCTTGAAGTGATTGTTTTCCCAGTAGTGGGTAGTTTAGTGAGCTATTATAAAGCTTTGATAAAGGGTAAGACTTTGGTTCTTGAAAGTACATTTTCCTATCCTTTAATTTTGAACATATAAAATAAAATTAGTTTAAATGTAGTAAGAACATATTTGGAAATAATTCCCTTTGCCTCTACCCTGAAAGGCCAATTGATGCAAACTACATTAAGAGTAAAGCTGGCCAGGTATAGTGGCTCACACTTGTAATCCCAGAATTTGGGAGGCTGAGGCTGAAGATTGCTTGAGCCAAGAATATGGGACCAGCCTAGGCAACATAATGAGACCCCATCTCTAGAAAAAATTAAAAATTAGCCAGATGTGGTGGCACATGCTTGCAGTCCCAAATTCCCAGGAGGCTGAGGTAGGAGGATTGCTTGAGCCCAGGAGGTCGAGGCTGCAGTGAGCAGTGATCACAGTTACCTGGCCAACCAAGTGAGACCCTGTCTCAAAAATAATGGTAATAATAAGATAAAGACAGAGAGAGAGGTAAAGCTGTTTAGGTTGTGCTGAGAATGTAAACTCTTCTTGAGCTGATTCAAATCTAACCTCCCTTGGCTGGGCATGGTGGCTCACACCTATAATCCCAGCACTTTAGGAGGCTGAGGTGAATGGATTACTTGAGGTCAGGAGTTCAAGACCAGCCTAGCCAATATGGTGAAACCCTGTGTCTACTAAAAACACAAAATCCCAGGTACTCGGGAGGCTGAGGCAGGAGAATCAGTTGAACCCAAGAGGCAGAGGTTGCAGTGAGTCGAGATCATGCCACTGCACTCCAGCCTGGGTGACAGACAAGACTCTGTCTCAAAAAAACTGACCTCCCGGAGAGAGATCCAAGATGGCCGATTAGCAACAGCCCAGGAATGTAGCTCCCAGTGAAAGCGCAGAGAACGAGTGAACGCCGCACTTTCCGACGAATTTTTGTAGCCCACAGACCGGGAGATTCCCGGCAGAGGAGCCACACGGGT